>JAQFZO010003026.1:0-10763 GCA_034695885.1 Geophilus flavus | reverse complement strand
ACACATGCGCGACAGAGATTGGTGGGTTAATCCATAATCGGACAATCAAGAACTCGCAAAATCGATTGATTTATGAAAACCCCTTAATGTTTTCCGATCTTTACAAGTACTCCATGCAGGATATTAACTTTTGCTCTTTGAAAAATGAGAAAAACCCTGGTGAGCCAAGACAATGTAGTGCCCTTCACTGGTGTCCAAATAGACCCTAGTGTCAGTGGTTTAAAGCTACGGTTAGCGCTATTGTGAGTAGAAGAAAAGAAGCATTTTAAATACATCTCCAATTCAACTACTGATTTAATAAAGAGTCAGTCAAAAATTACAATTAGAAGTGAGTTTTTATTTAGGAATTACTGGTTGTTTTGTCCTTCAACAGGTTGCGTACCGACAAACAAGTTACTTTTTGTCAGACTGCACCTATTAAAACCATATAAATGTTTTTAAAAGACCGAACATCTTTAATTTAGCACACTGTGAGTAGGGAGTAGTTCAAACAACGCCTCGAATCTGACATTTATTATACACCTGTTGGACTAACCGGTCGCAGAACTACTCATACTACACACTATCACTACTTCTTTTGTTGGCAGGAGTTGTATGTGCCTGGAATGCAATTAGTCAACTTTCAACTCTTGCTTGCAATGGAACATACTTGAAGACTTTTAGAAATTCTTTTCTAACCGCAGTTACATTCGTGCACAGCCTGCATAAAAGGGAAAACAAGCAATGTCTGGTTTAACTAAAAAAAAACCATATCTGGTTGCAAATGTGATAAAATACTATAATAAAACATCCATTAGAAAATTTGAGGAAAAACATTATAGCACAGATGTCAAATTACTGCCATAATTAGTAATTAGTCATGATTCATTATGTCAACTGTCTAGACTATACTAATACTGAAAAACTAAAAAATTTCAAAACTGTTGCTTCAGTTTAATGCAGGAGGCATAGATTTTTTAAAATAAAAATTCTATTCACATCATGCTCTGAATTAACGTTTGTTTTACAGTTGCCTTTTAAAATTAGATCATGAACAACATCCTGCAATCAAATTAACATTTTCACACTAAATTTTCTCGATTTTTTCCCTCATTGCACACTCTAGTGGCAATACAACAAACATTACATGAGATGGTTCTTCAGGTTACTTGATTTATGCAATTCCTTTATCAAAACACACGTTTAATGTTAATTCCAACCCATAAACGTCACCTTAAATAACAAACTCCTTTTGCTTATCGCCCATTCAAACACCATAACAACTTTTAAGAAAATCCAAACTCTATATACAGAACCTAAGACCTTTTGCGCTAAGCAAAATTATGAATTAAACTCTGTTTTTAACTGAAATTAACAGGTTTAAAAAATTGAATTTAAACAGAAAAACCTGTTTTAGGCTTACACTTTGGTTGGAAAATGTACATGTTTTTAATACCTATTAATGTCATTACAAGCAGATATATGCTTTTTTTTGGTTTTATTGCCATATCAGCATCAAAATGAGCAAGGAGATAGATCGAGCCCCCATTTTCCCACCAGTTGTTTGTGTCATGTGAGACTGTTAAACCAGTTTATTTCATTTTTGACAACTATAGTGTGTTTGCGGCAGAGATTTCTATAACCTATGATGGCTTTATTACTTTATAATTCTGACTTTCTGACACTATTTATCATTTGCTCATCCTTTTAGTTATAAACAGTGTAAGAAAGTAACTATAACTTTATGATGGAAACCTCCATTGTCAATGTACAAACTCACTACTGTCATTAAAATGTTTAGGGGAGTGCCAGTCATCTTTTTATGCATTAGGTCAAGCCAACTCAGTTGCCCAGCAAAAAAGGTGATGATGCTCCGCATACCACTGATTATTAAAATCAAACTGTGTTAAAGAATCAGCTGAAAAACATCTTTTTCCATCTGTAGATTTGACTCATTTGAATTAAAAAAAAAAAAAAAACTCTTTAATCCTGTTTGGCCAGTTAACGTTTAAAGCCTTTAAGCACGCATAATAGTAGTTATGCTACTGACATACAGTAGACCAACCCAAACCTTAACACTGGAAAAAAAAATTCAGATTTACAAATGCTAAATTTGATGTAAATTTATGGGACAAACTTTTTTGTGGTCTAAGATAGCTGTTAAATCGAATTTACATCAGATTTACACCAGATTTACACATCATCTTTCATGTCAATTTCTCACAAAATTTAAGAGCTCAAATTTAACAATGAATTTTACATCGAATTCCCATTTGTAAATTTGAAATTTTTTGCAGTGTAAAAGCCTATCAAAAAATATATGAAAAACTTTAAAAATCAGATGAAAAAGATGTTATTTTCTTCTTAATAAAAAAAAATACCTTATTATGAATTCCATTTTCCCAACTGTCTCTCTTAGTATTATTCACACGCCTTGTGGGTGACCTCCATCTGCTTTTACTATTCACGCCATCAAAACCCGTACTATTCGACGAAGGCCGCTCTTCAACCTTATTCCATTTATAGTCACGTGAAACGTCATCGGTCAACCTGTTGATCCTCGCCTTCTCACTACTCGAATGTGGCAGCGGCGGCTTCGGTTGTTTCGTCGGCTTCAACTGTTCCTCCAACTCCCGCTCGGCCGGGGCAGTGATCTGTTCGATCAATTCCTGCAACGCCTCGCTAAAACTTTTGTCGCCAGAAGGCGTGCTGCAATTATTCGAAGGCGTCGACGTCTGGTTCGCTAATTTTCTTCTACTCGGTGGCGATGGTTTGATGGTGACTACAAACGTCAGATTGTCTTCTCCGCTCGCGTCTGGTGGTTGTGGCGGTTGTATGTGTAAAATGTCGCCGCGTTTCATGATGGGAGATGGAAAATTGTAGTTAGTTGCTTGGCAACTGGTTTTTCTTTCTCCTCGATTGCGACTAGCTGATAAGACGAGCGACAGATGTGAGTCGGCGATGATGTCTATGCCACTTGCCCTCCTTAGTGTGTTGGCAGCGAGCCAAATTTCTGATTGGACACAGCCTCATCTAGCGATGGTTTTTCATATCTCAGCCACCCACATACTTGTACTCGACGTCTTCGTCATTAAAGTGCGTGGAATTTTGGTTTACAGCGGTTACCTCGGTTTTGGCTCGTCTTTGGAAAATTTTTCCATTTTTCTGTCTGAATTTCTGTGTTTTTGTGCAAATATTTTACAAATTTCCACTTTTGTGGCTATTTTTGCGCAAAAATTTTGCAAAATTTAATTTTTTTCCCCCCAAAAATTTGCAATTTTTTTTTAGCTGGTCTAATCACATTTTTTTATCGTTTTTTTTAGAAAAAAAAATTTATTTTGTGTGTATTTTTAAATTTTAATGAATTAAAAATTCAGGTCAGTGAGACACACATGATTACAAGTGAAAATGAGTCCAAAACCGAGATGAATTTATCAAATACCAGTTTTCACAGCCAGGGGAACAAACGTACCTCATTATTCATAAAATCAAGACCTTCAAACCCATCAATATAATTCAAATAAATATTCCAAGGTCACAGGAAAATAAAAATAAAAAAAAATAAAAATTCCACAAATTGTGATCAAATCCACATTTTTCCACCGAAATATCTCATCAGAGGAAGCAAAGCATATTAACCACCTTTGGCATTTCAAAAATCCACTCACACATCCACCATTTCATCCACCATAATTAAATTCATACTTTCCAAAACTAAAAACACCAAAAAAAAATCCATACACGAATAACTCACCATGGTTTTCCCATTATTTAATCTAAGGAAAAAATCCCTCGTGTCTGGTTTGATCGATTCCCATTCAATTCCGCCACCAGTCTCTATGGCATGCCTAACTTGCTCCAAAAGTTCGCACAAGGGCCTGTCCGTGGGGAAAGTAGGCGTCGTTGGGCTCGTTTTCGCGATTATGCCGTCCATTTGTTCGATCGCTGCGGCCAACATATCGCTGGCTTCGACCAGTGGGTTTATAGTGGCTGTCGAAGTCATATCGGATGTATTCGACCTGAAAATTACAACACAACGGAAATGAGATATTAAAAATTCGCCCATCCCCTCGTTTCATATCAACTCGAGCGTTAAAAAAGTTGTTTCGGCTGCTGTTTACTCACCGTATGAAATAATTATGGGTCAAAGGGTTGTTGATGTATGAATTATTCCATTTAGATGATGAATGATGATCCTACGGGGTTTCTACCGTCGTGTTTTCATTGTGTACTACACGGATTGTACATCGGAAATACCTCGCAGTGCTTCTACTGACTGATGGGCGATACCGTAATCGATACGATATATCGGGGGAATGTTGTTAGGGATCGATTTGTTGCATCGGGCGATGATTTTTGGTGTTGTTTTCTGGTTGACGGAGTTTTGTGAGTTTGGCTGAACGTTTGAAGGGTGTACCGATGTTGTGTTGAAATTTGGTGCGTTTCCTGTAGTTAGTTGTTGAGGGATGTTGATATCGAATATCATCGATATATAGCTCGTTGCGGTTGAAGTTGAAGGACGCACTGCAGTTGATTACTGTCGAGCGACATCTGGTGTTGGTGTTGTTCTAAAATTACAGTAAAGATAAAATAAATTTTATGGGTGATTTCACTGTAAATAGGCCCCTCTCCAAATGCTCCAATCCACTATCTTGTACATCTTCGATAAAAAGTTATCAACAGATTTCTGAGCTGTGCGTTTGTAACTTTATTTTTCCTTACCGAATTTGACACGAGGTGTCAGCATCAACCAAGGCATCAACGAGCGCTCGCACTAATCGGAACTCGATGCCGTTTTATACATATGTAAATGAATAAAACTAAGAAAACAATATAATAAAACAAGCATAAAATTGAAAAAATACGAGTCTTAGATTAAAAGGAAAATATAATTAATTCCGATTTTCTTTGCACGATCGTGCATTAATTTAAAAAAGATTAAAAAATCAAATTAAAAACAAAAATTTAGTTTATTTTGCATGCAGATTTAGTTTAAAATGAAAAGTTTTACTGAACTAAAGGAAAAAAGTAATGCGAATTTTCGCCACTATACGGCGCTAGGTGACGACTGTAAATGTTTGTGTTTGTGTTGGGGTTCAGAGATTAAAGGGAAATAAATGTGATGATTAATTTGTTTTCAGTTTGACACCAGGGGATTTGAAAGGGAAAATTAATAATTCATAAAGTTAATTTTAAGTTTTTTTTTTTTTTTTTTTAATTTTTTTATAGAAAATTTTTTCATTGATTAAAGTTTAAGGGAAGAGTGGCAATTGGATCTCAAAATCCGAAAATAATGGTGTGAAGTTTTTATTAATTTATTTATTTTCTGGGTTTTGATTCATTGGTTTAATTAAATGAAGTGAAGGATTGAATAACATGGTCAGGATGGCCGAGTGGTCAAAGGCGCCAGACTTGCTGGAAGTTCTGGTCCGCATGTATCAGGCGTGGTAAGATTCAAGTCAGTTCCTCGTTGATATGCTTTTTCTTACGTTTAATGAATATAGACAGCGTAGCGTAGTTGAAGGAAAGATTGGTTGAAATCATTCCCTCTCATTCCCTCCTCGCTTGACTGACTTGTTTCTCACGTCTGGTCCACAAATGTGGGCGTGGGTTCGAACCCCACTCCTGACAAACTTTTTTTTTATTTTCTGTGTTTTGATTTCCGTTCACGATGATGAATAAAACAGAAATTTGATAATTAATTAGCCTGTTATTTTACAAATTATGAATTATGAATTTAGCTTAAAAATGTAGTTATAACCAAAACTTTTTACAAAACCGATCGACCGAATAAAATGTCTTAAAAAAACGTAATGCAATGCAAAATTTCTACTTTTCACCGCTACACGGCGCTAGGCGATGACTATTAAAAAAAATTTTAGTCTCGCGTGCATTTTGAATCTTTCACGGCAAAAAAATGTTTTTCTTGGGCAGTAAGATATAAACCGAATAAAATTGGATGTTTGAGGCTATAAAAACAAGCTCGAACTTAGAAAATACTGGAAATGTTAGCTCGATGAGGTTAAAAGTTAAATTTTCTGATCCCCGCTCCAAATCGATAAAAATTATTTGTATTTCACAAATTTTTCTTGAAAAAATAAATAAACACATGGAAAATCAATAAAAATTATTTTTATTTCCAAAATATTGCACGAAAAAGTAAATAAAGATGTAGAAAAAAATAATTCTAAAATAGCAAATCAGTTTTGTTGAGAATTGTTGAGATTTTCAGTGTTTTCTCGTAATTTCTAGTGATTTTTTATACAGATTTTCAAAGACTTGATTTGTTAGGATTTACTGATTTGCTCTGGCCTCCTAAAAAAATTTGTTGACATGAGAGACCCCTCGATTACAACACATATTCTATCGATATTCCTTCAGCTATTATTCGCTACGTAAATTCGCTCCACTCCGCCGAGTTTACATTTCCCGCCATAAATTTGGGTTTTTATTGCCATCTGGTGGTCATAAAAGGAACATTTGACGCATCGCGCCTGCGCAGATTTCTCAAACTCGCGCTTACATCTCTTTCTAGATACCGTCAGAATTGATGCTAATCAGGAGTCAATCAAGGTAAAACTAGTGACGCCATACCATACAAATAGACTTGGGGTAAATGCACTTAGCAATTTTCTTTCCTTCTATTTTGTTGTCTTATCCTGTTTGAAAGGTTAAAACATACCAGAGGAAAAAATGCAGACAGCCGTTCGGTAAGAGGAAAATATAAATAGTACCGTTTAAAAGGTACGATATAAAAATCATTAACAGTTTTTCACTTTAAGGTGTGCTCGTTGCATGAACTGCGACTCGGAAGTGAAAGTCCGTGATGTATAAACGAGAGAAATGTTGAGATGAATTCAAGAATCTATTCTTGATGAAAATGAAACGTCGCCGTCTGGGTTTTTTCCTTTTTCTTGGCGTTTGTACCATCCCAGCGTTTGTCTTACTTTATGTTGCTAGTAAAGATGACGGTAGTTATTATATTACATTATTTTTTTCTACATAAACATGAATTTTTATTTTTTTTTCAAGGCATTGTGTCGGATAATATTCTCGGTTTTAATCACCGCGAAGCAAAATTAGCCGAAAGAGTGCGAGAAATGGAGGAACAGAATCAACTATTAAGGAGACAATTGAGGTATAAACTCTTTAAACACAAATAATCACTTAATATTTCAATTTAAATTAATTACAGTATTTCACACACTCAATTGATGACATTTATGAGTGATGGACAGTCTAATGATACCGGAGAAGGATATAACGAGGAAGAAATGCAGAGTAAACCCGGTTGTGTGAACAACAAGGAACCCGAAGTGCCGAAATGTGAAATAATTCACGTTGCCATTGTTTGTGCAGGATACAATTCTAGTCGCAGCGTTGTCACACTCATCAAAAGCATTCTATTTTATCGAAAGAATCCACTACATTTTCATTTTATATCCGATTCGGTTGCACAATTGATTTTACAAACCATGTTTCAGACTTGGACCGTACCAGGAGGTAATTAAAATGATTTATTTTTCCTCCAAACATAAGGAAGGAATAAAAAATAAATTAATATTATTTTTTATTTTTATTTTATAGTCGAAGTGAATTTTTACTTGGCGGATAACGTTCAGTCTGAAGTATCATGGATTCCTAATAAACATTACTCAGGTGTTTACGGACTTATGAAATTAACTCTTCCAAAAACACTGCCTGACACTTTGAATAAAGTGATCGTGCTCGATACCGACGTAACTTTTGCAACTGATATTGCTGAATTGTGGAAGATGTTCCGCAAGTTTAATGCAAAACAGGTCGAATTTTGTAATTAATCAATTAAAATCATGGAATTTAATATATTTATATGTATTTATTATTTATTTTTTTAGGTTGTTGGTCTGGTAGAAAATCAAAGTGATTGGTATTTAGGAAAATTATGGAAAAAACACAGACCTTGGCCCGCATTGGTACGAGTGATTCATTATTTTTTAAATTTATTTTAATGATTTTATTTAATTCTTTGATACAGGGTCGTGGATTTAATACCGGAGTAATATTAATGAATTTAAATAAAATGCGTGACATGAATTGGATGCAAACTTGGCGATTAATCGCTGAAAAAGAATTACTAAGCATGTTGTCTACACAACTCGCTGATCAAGTTAGTTTCACTTTACTAAGTACTATTTTTCTTTTTTTAAAAATACTAAAAATTGTTTTTTAAATTTTTTTTTTTGCAGGACATTTTCAATGCAGTAATCAAACAACACCCTCCATTAGTGTTGGTGCTTCCTTGTCAGTGGAACGTGCAATTAAGTGACAATACACGTAGTGAACTGTGCTACACCGAAGTTACAGATCTGAAAATAATTCATTGGAATTCTCCTAAGAAGCTCAAAGTGAAGAACAAACATGTTGAATTTTTTCGAAATTTATACCTCACGTTTCTGGAGTACGACGGCAATCTACTCCGAAGGGAACTTTTTGGCTGTAATGGTACTAAAATGACACTCGTGCAAGCGCAATTGAATGCTATCGACGAAGACGATTCTTGTTATGAATTCCGTCGTGCGAGAATAGTTCAACATCGGACTCATCTTTATTACATCGATTATGATTATGAACCTGTAATTGATGTTCCAAGATGAAAAATTAATCAGAGAAAAATTATTATTGATTTATTTATTTTGTTTCTCTATTTTTTAGACTGCTGATGGAAATGATGTGACATTGGTTGCGCAGTTGTCGATGGATCGAATGCAGATGGTCGAAGCTTTGTGTAAACATTGGGATGGTAATTTTTAATTTGTTTATTTCACTGATTTGCAAGTTTTTTATACGATTTTCACTCTTTTCATTGCAATTTTTCTGTATTTACACATTTCCCAAGCAATTTTCTTTGTTTTTATTCATTTCCTGTGCAATTATAACACTGCTTACTGTTATTTTGCCTATGTTTAGCATTTGACTCCATTTTTTTTTGCCTATTGGTCTGCAAAGCCTAAAACGTTTACCATTTGTGCTGACCCCTGGTTTAAAAACTTGAAAAAATTTAGTATTTAATTTGAATAAATTTTTGTTACTTATAGGTCCGATCAGTTTCGCCCTGTACATGAGCGACGCAGAAGCACAACAATTTCTCAGCTACGCTCTCAATTCTGACATATTAAAAACCAGAAAAAATGTGGGCTACCATGTGGTTTACAAAGATGGACAATTTTATCCAGTGAATTTTCTACGGAACGTGGCCTTGCAGCAGGTGAACACGCCCTACGTCTTCCTAGCAGATATCGATTTTTTACCCATGTACGGGTTGTATGAATACTTGAAAAAATCTATTTCGTTACTCAGCATGGAATCCAGTAAAAAGGTAATTTCATTTAATTTTATTTCATTAAAATTTTGTATTAATTTTGCATTTATTTTCATTTAAGGCGTTGATCGTGCCGGCATTTGAGACCCAACGATACCGACTTTCTTTTCCACGATCAAAAGCAGAACTGCTCAACATGTTGGACATGGGCACGTTATTTACGTTTAGATACCACGTGTGGACTAAAGGCCACGCACCTACCAATTACGCAAAATGGAGAACAGCAACTACGCCGTACAAAGTTCGATGGGACACCGATTTTGAGCCGTACGTCCTCGTCCGTCGAGACGTACCCGAATACGACAGACGATTCGTCGGATTTGGATGGAATAAAGTGTCACATATCATGGAACTGGATGCTCTTGGGTATAAAAATTATCACAAAAAAATTTGTTAAAATAAGAAATTAATATTTTGTTGATGTTTCAGTTATGAGTTCATTGTTCTTCCGAATGCCTTCATCATCCACATGCCTCACGCCCCGAGTTTTGATATCGCCAAGTTCCGTTCCAGCCCCCAATATCGAAAATGTTTGAAAATTTTAAAGACTGAATTTGTTACAGATTTATCACGACGGTACGAGAAGCATTTATCATTGGAAAGATAATTGAAACTTTTAAAAAAGACATTTTGTAAGGAGAAATTATGCCATATTTAAAAAAATAAGTTAATGGAAAAGAATCCTATTGAATCAATGCAAATGTATATTTAAAAGAGACATTGTGTTTAATTTTTAGGTCATTTTTTTGAGTTATGATATTTGATGTTATTAATGTACTCTATTTTAATTTTGCTGTTGTCAAATCTCTTATTTTTTTTGTTCTGCAAACAGCAATGCATTCCAGTTTGCCAACATCTTCATATTTGTGCCATCCATTTTTTTAAAATTTATTTATTTAAAATTTAAATAAAAATGACATTTTTTGTCATCATTTTTTTTTCTATAAATGTTGAAGAATTAGAATCGTTGATAATGTGGAGAAAAACATGTATAGGTTCATTTGAATGGTAGGAAAAATAAACGCTAAATTTAGACACCGAAAAAGTTTTCATTGTACTTTATTTCACATCAGTAGTAAAATTAAAAAGATTTTGAGAAATTTTGAAATGTTCAAATTTGGCGGCGATTATAATGCATACCATTTCTTCTGCCCACTATTGAGAAATTTTGAAATCTGGCCGTCGCACGCCTCAATATCAAAACAGAAAAAAAAGCATCCTTTTGTGACCCGCGCACAATTAGAAAATTTACGATATATAGTGAAAGTGTGGTTATGGAAATAACCTCAAGCATAACCCGCGACGTGGCTCCACATCGTGGCACTAATCGGAACTCGATGCCCTCTTCAAAAGCAGAACTGCTCAACATGTTGGACATGGGCACGTTATTTACGTTTAGATACCACGTGTGGACTAAAGGCCA
>JAQFZO010003025.1:0-10764 GCA_034695885.1 Geophilus flavus | reverse complement strand
AACAGAAAAGCATTCGACAGTGCCAGTAAGAAATCAAGGACGGGTGCACATACTGAAGATAGGATCCAAGTCTCCCATCCAAAAATCGGCCTGTTCTTGTTATCTTTTATCTCACATTTTATTACCCGATTTTTTTTTTAACATTAGCCAAGACTTCCGATGCAAATATTTCATACCTCGAAAGGAAGTACCGTAGTTTAAAAAATATGGAACACGCATCTCAAGTAACACTTTGGATCAATCAGCAAAGCTTTGATGAAATTAAACGCTAAAATTTAACGTTTATCACTTAAGGTCCATACTAGGAATATATTGGCTAAATTTGATTATGGAAGAGCATCAACTGATAAGATGGCTGGTATGATCCTGTAAAATTTTTATCAAAAAACAGTTTTTTTTATTAAAAATTTGTTTATCTCGTTTTAAATTTCGTACCTGTTTTGAATGTTAATCGATCCTTAACTGCTAATATCGCGAATCAAAGTGCATTATTTTTTTGTCTTTTCTTTTAAAATATAATATAATTCGGCGTGACCTCATTAGGTTACATCGACATGAAGACAAATTGGTCAAAAGCTCACGATTTGAGACCTTACAAATTTAATCTCTCCCAGAGGTACCATTGTCCCTTCGGCAACCTCAAACCAAGTGTAAGCTAGAAGTTTGACTCGATATCTTTTTTTTTGTGCACGAAATGATTAAAAATTTATGATTCTAATCACCATTTTTTGGTAAATCCCTTATTACGTCTACTATGCTGCGTTGAATAGTTCCTCGGTCGAAGCAGGAATGAGTACCGCTGTCATTTTCACGATGTTTCTGTTGCTGTGGTATCAAGACGGTATAATTATATCGCGGATATAATATCGTCAGTCATTGATGCCAATGTGGTTAAGCTTTAATCCAGGGCTTGCACATGCGCCGCGCGAAATTTAAACTAAATTTAAATCAATTTCATTTATTTACTTGACTTTTTCCCGATAACAGTTACAATTATAAATAAATTATTATTATTATTAATAAATGAAATTGATATATTTATCAGTCTTCTTATTTTAAAATAAAAGCATCTTATCAAACAGAAAAAAATCCAAAAAAAATCATGCAGATATTCCTGTCCTGAACCATTATTGCTAAATTTACTGGATTTTGTACTTCAGTTTAAACTTTTTAAATATAGTTTAAATTTCGCGCGGCGCATTCTGAAGGGATTCCTTCAGAATTTATTTCATTTGTATTGTTTTGTGTGTTTATAAATTCATACAGTTTGATCTTTCTATCTTAATTCGTGCACAAAAAACAAAGAAAATTTACAAAACAATAGCAGGCGAATTCTTTCCGCGCACGTTGATATTGTGAAAAAATATCCTTCTATATAAGAACAGATCAAAATACGTTTATAGTAATGTGGCGGATAACTGATACTTGTAAATACATTTTTGGTTTCAAAAGCCCCCGACCTCAGCCAAACGAAGATAACGATGAGGAAAATGTTCAACTTCAAAAGACACTAGACATCGAAGCTGACGTCATTTCATGCACATTTCCTGAAATTCCTAGGAGCGAAATAGTAGTCCGTATGAGTAAACTAAAAAATAATGACAACAGAATTCAAATGACGATTGCTGGTATTCGAGAAAGCATAGCTGAACAAGCCGAAATTGCGAAGGTTCGAGGAAGAAGTTCGAAGAAAAAAAATATAAAAGAGGAACAAGAGCGACTACCGTAAATATAATTGTAGAATTATGTCCCCGCCCCCCCCAAAAAAAAAAAAAACGTATGGATTGTTCCTGTCACCAACGGGTGTATTTTTCCAGCTACCCAAATAACAAAAGCCTATATCAAATATGCCTACCACCAGAGAGAGAGAGAGTTAGACAGACAGACAGAGATCTAAAGACAGACACAGATGGGAGAAGGAGAGAGTTGAACATGGTGGAGCCTTGAGGTTTCTTAGTGTGATGTGTGGTTATGTGGAGAGTGCTGAGTCACATCCGGGTCGGGGGTTTTATACCTGTCCCAGATTTATGTCTCCGCCACCAGGTTCCCACACACGCGTTATTGGCTCAGTGAGGGGAGAGGCCCAGGTGAGGAAGAAAATATGGAACGTGGGGGGAACAGGAAAACCCGATAACGGGCTCGTACCACCACAAAATAGACAAGAAAAAGAAAGAATGAAGAAACGAGAAAAGAGAAAAGATTACCAGTAGACCTGTTGGTTTCAGCACCAACACACTGTTTGGTGCCTACTAGTGAGGGAAACCTCAGAGATAGGGGCTTGGATATAAAGTTGAGAAACAGAAAAGCATTCGACAGTGCCAGTAAGAAATCAAGGACGGGTGCACATACTGAAGATAGGATCCAAGTCTCCCAGTCACAAGCGGCGAATCTACTGAAATCGTTAGAGCAAACAAAAGTCTATGTTAAGTGGCAGAACCTAAATATAAAAATAAATCAAAAGTCAAAGGATGGAAGAGGATTCTATTTAATCCCTAGGATTTGTTAGAGACAGACATAGTGCCTATAAAGTCACCATCAGTTACTCTGACCATACCTGACCTGTCACAAGATGCAATATAGTCACAACTCATTAAATTAAGCAATTTAAAATAACAAAGTCAATGTCTCACTGTGTTGAAACGACCCAGTAGATGCCAGTGGATCAAGACACCATTGGTACAACCAAGTTGAGAAAAAATAACCAAAAAGTATAAAACCCTCAAAGGAATGGCATAAGTAGTACAGTACTAGCAGGAGGAATAAGGCTACCCCAGCGACAGCTTAGTTTATGATTGAGCTGGCCCCTGATCATAAGAAGAATGTGAAAGGCACGGAAAAACGTTTTGTCAACTTTGTGGAGATGCTTTTTCATCCCAATCGCCAAACCGAGCCGAAAATTCTGAAGGCGATTTTTGATTTCTCGATCAAAGCTGCTGAGGACATGTTGCCACAGTTCGTACACCACCCGTCTTCTCAACATTCTCACTGACATCTTTGAGAAAAGTCCACATATCCGTGCCACCGCTTCCAAGACAATTTTTCTTTATACAGTGACTGACAAAACTGTCTCAATGTTTGACACTTGGCTAAAACCAGCCATAACTTTTTTAATAATAAAGATACAGTGTTGGGATAGTGTTTGTTAGATTCCTCATTCTTTTAGCTACAAAACGCATATCAGTATTTTTAAATTCTCATTTGTTGCAATTGGAAAATAAATCTTTTCTGCACGAATGCAGTGAGACACTTTTGTCCCTTACGATACACATTAAGTTTTCCAATGCCAAATAAGTGAAATGCTGTAATTTCTGATAAGTATGAAGCACTTCAGATCCAACAACATGAAATGAATAGAAAGGATAGAAATTACAAATATTTGGATTTTATTGAAAAAAGCACACCAAACACAAACAAACAATAATTGCTAGAATATATGTAATTGGTGCCATTGAATAAGTCAAGGTAGTCACCCACAAACATTTACAATAGCAGAAAAGTGGCATTTTATGTTTTGGTGACCAGTGAAAGGATGGTCAAATACAGTCGAACTCAATAAAGAGCAGCAGGATAACAATCTGAACACTTGAAACTATTAGAAAACATTAAATAGGCATGGTTTACAAACAATAGTTAAGGGGAAAATGCTATCCACTGACTATCAAGGGTACCGGAAAATGTTTGTGTGATCATATTAACTGCCTTTCAAATGCATGGTGATGTGATGTCAAAAAATTCAATCTTCAATTTTAACTTTGATAGACTTTTCGGTTTTTCAGTAATTTGATATTTTTTGATGTTTTTTTTTAGTTTCTCAGGAATGTAAGGCTTAAGCTTCGCTCCTATGGCAAAATTTGATTTTTTTTGCTGGTTTTTTGTTTTTGTTAAGTCATTTTCGAATGAAATCGAGTTTTTTTCTCATTTTTCTCTCAAAACTGGATTAGACTGCCAAAATGCCTCTTCTGCCCAAAGCGCATGAAATCTTGTACGATTTATTAAAGGGCGTGGACGAGAGATATACAACTTCTTATCTCAGAAAGCCGTAATTGTTAGACCGGCAGCAAAATACTGCAAAAATACTCATATAATTATGAAAATATAAAATTCATTAATTGAACCATATGAAACCATATATTTTTAGGTCGGTTGATGGCTATTTGTTCACGAGCAGACGATTTGGGTGACATTCTACAACACAAGCATTTTTGTTCAACATGGACATGCTGCGAAATTATTTTGTCTCGAAAGAGCAGTCTTGGCGCTAGCGTCAATACTAGAAAGTACTACGAAGAAGTACTAGAAGTGTGCAAGAGCAGAGAGAGAGAGGGAGAGAGAGCATGAGTGTGTGTGAAGTGACAAAAGTAGAAAAAGATAACCAGTATAGGCCTGTTGGCTTCAGCACAAAGTCGCCACTTAGTGCCTAACTCAGGAAGAAAAACTATTGCATTGAAAATGATATTCTTCTTTTGATGAAAATAATTTACAGATGAAGATTTTCTAAGCTCACTGCAGATTTTTTACATCGTCTATGAGTGAATGCCACACTTTCATATTCAAATGCGAACTTACTACACTCAACATCACACTGCATCATCGTTTTTATCTTATCTGTGCTAAGCTGTCAAAATCGACTTCTGAAGGAAAACAAATCGATTAGTTTTTCAAATAAAATCACAAATAAAACAGGAAAAAATAGTAAGGAAACATTGAAAAAAAAAATTTGCAAAACAAGACAAATGACTAAAAAAAATCTCCATGCCCATAGATATAATAGAGATCTCGATCGATTCAATTATGAAACGAAATCAATTTCGAATGTATCAGCATGAACAAACCTTTTCCCGTTCCAAAGATGGCGGTAAAAAAAAGCGGCATAAAATGGTATAATATTTGCAGTTATAAAAGGAATTTTGTCTCTAAATTTTTTTTTATACTGTATAGTGTTTCAAACAATGCTACTTGATTCGTTGTGTACAAGGGATCAAATTTTTCTTGGATCTGAAGTGAATACAAATCACTTTAAGTATTACATAAATGTGTTTAACGACCTCGAGGTCGCCATGAACGAAACAGGCCCACATCCAACAAAAAGAGAGTTACATTGAATGCAGTACGGAGAGAGAGAAAGAGAGAGAAGAGATAAAAATGAAGAAAGGCAAATAAGAAAGGCGATAAAAAAGAAAAGTACCTGTAGGCCCCGTTGGCTTCAGCACCAAGACGCTGATTGGTGCCTACTAATAAGGGGACAAAATTTAATGCCGAACAAGTCTTTTAATCCATTCTGTGCATTGAATTTTAAAAGTCATTAAAGTTGCAAAAGGTAATAGCAAACGAAGAAATCAAACACAAATATTTAGACTTTAGAACATCCAGTTACTGTCCAAATGACACCTGATCGCACCTTTTTTGCTTCTTTTGCTTTGATTTTGCATTGTATGGTGTAATTGTGCCAGACATAAGCTATGAATCATAACTTTCTCAAAAAGTTGTTCAAGTGTGAACGACCAATTAAGCAGCTAAGCTAGAATATTTGCTGACCGGCATATTTAGATGGTCCCATTAATGGCACTAAATTGTTATTTCAAAGGGATGAAGAACATGAGTTTATTTTATAGGTAGCAGTACTGTCAAGAATCAAGTGTCAATTGAGCAAAATGCCGGAATGCACAGATACATTATTTTACGAAGAATTATTTTTACAATGTCGGAGAAAGAGAGACAGACAGACAGACAGACAGACAGACAGACAAAGAAAGAGCGCATAAGGGACCTTGTCAAGAAAAAATGTAACACTATAAATGCAAAATCACTAACAAATACACAATCCAAAAAATTACAGTCAAAAAAATTAATGTCATATGCCAAATTCAACATCAACTTAAGTTTTCTTTTCTAAAATATTTCCTTTTTTTTTCAGGTTTCAAGCCCAAAAAACAAGTAATAAAAAATGTTGGGAAAAATAGTAAGCCAAAACCATTGCCAAGATCCAGAGGTACCACCACTTGTGAAAGAGGGATACATTTAAAACAAAGGAAGAAATCAAACAATGGAGTGATTCCAAGATAAAATCTTTCCGTGTGGACTTGTCCGCCATGCCACACGTCAGCTTTGATGCATACGAGGAGATCGGTTTGGTTAAACCAAATTGGTTCTGGGTCGAATTTCCTGAACTAGTAAATTATAATCGAATCACCCCGCATGAAGCCACGAGAGGCCCACCAGTTAATCAATTGCCCATTATGTGCCATCAACGGATGTCTCTGGCAAAGATAGGTGCGATTCACAGATTAATCTGTCCAAATTGCGAAGGATGGGGATACCGTCCTCATAAGGCCTTGTGGAATCCGATAGTCTTTGCAAACGTGAGGCCAAATCCTTCAGGTAAAGGAAAGTATCAACCCATCTGCGCAAGATGCAAGGGTTTCAAAACAGTTGACCGGACAGAGTTGACCGATCGTAAAGGGAACATGCTGAGAGACGAGCCCGGATCTCCGCGTTACACGGGACGGATACACAATGCACAAAACAAAGCAAAAAATAAAATTCAAAAATCACAACACAGTAAGTCACACAAAAAGTTACACAATCCATAAATTAGACATGACAAATGTCTCCAGTAGTTCTAGCTCTGCAGTACAGCATGAACCCATATCCTGTATCAAACTTTCTTAAGTGTCATTTAAGTTTTGACATGCTTGCAAGTGGTGTCTCAGATAATTATAGGATGAAGGCAGCCTCATCTGTTCGAATTTTGTACGTTTGCTGTGTTTTTCTTTTATTTTTATCAGTTTTAAAAAAATTCCTCAAAAAGAAAAATAAGCAACAGGAAAAGACATGAAGCCACGAGGCCCACCAGTTCATCAATTGAACATTATGTGCCAGCAACGGATATTTCTGGACAGGTAGGTGTGATTCACAGATTAATCTGTCCAAATTGCGAGGGATGGGGATACCGTCCTCATAAGGCTTTGTGGAACCCGATAGTCTTTGTAAATGTGAGGTCGAATCCTTCGGGTAAAGGAAAGTATCAAACCATCTGCGTGAGATGCAAGGGTTTCAAAACTGTTGGCCGGACAAAGCTGACCGATCGTGAAGGGAACATGCTGAAAGATGAGCCCGGATCTCCGCGTTACACGGGACGGATACACAATGCACAAAACAAAGCTAAAAACAAAATTCAAAAATCACAACACAGTAAGTCACACAAAAAGTTACACAATCCATAAATTAGACATGACAAATGTCGCCACTGTTGAGACGACCAGTCGGTTGCCAGTGGAACAAAGACACCACAGGCACAACAAAATAGAAATAACAAATACAAAAACCTTCAAAGGAATGGGGAAAGAACAACAATAAGTTGGGTTGTGAGATGTGCACTAGGCTATATCATCAGAAGAAAGAAGAGCCCAAGCAGAACCTGTAAGAGAGGAGGAATGCACAAGTCCCAACGTCACAGTTTAAACCCAAAATGTAATTTCTCATTTCAGAAATGTTCCACTTTGTTCAATTTGTAGAAGATGGTCAAGTGGGCGCGTGACATTTGTTTCGGATTGTTGGATGACCAATGAGAAAAGCAACACTTCAAAACCGCTTTTTCAATGGTAGAAGTCAGTGGAGTACCGGGTTTGGATCCTAATTTTAAGAAACCAATTGTAAAAGATGAGGAATTTAATTTTGAAAACGGTGTGTTGAAAACGTTTAATGAACTTTCTAAATGTAAAGCAGCAAAACAAGTTTTAGAAAAGTTTCATGAAATGAGAATAATTTCATACAAAAAATTTCAAATTCAATTTGAAAAGTTTGTGTTTTTGACTTAACAAACCAGTAATATATGTCTCATATAGTAATAAGATTAATGGTTGATTGCACTAACAACAGTCAAGCTTTAACAGAGTTTAAGTAGATATCAATTTAACAAATTGGAATCAATTGGATTTTTACCAATTGGTTTCTATTGGTTTTTATGTAGTAAGGTTAATAGCACTTTCAGCAACCTGGAGTAATTATAAACATCATAATACAGTGAAATTTCTGATAGGAATTTCTCCAAGAAAAATGTCACTGTATTTTGAAAGGTGACAAGTTTAAGCTGATCAAGGGTTTACTGTACAACTAAACTGGTATTAGTAGTGTATAATAGAATTTAAGCTCTCCACTGGCAACAAAGGTCACACAAAGACCTGTCAAGAACTAAATTTAACTTTTAACCAAAAATGAAAAACAAACAGAAAAATCATAATTGCCAAAATTTGCAAAAATTCACCCGAAGATCACTATAAATTTGCAAAAAAATTCTGCAATATATATGTACACATGCATCAAAATAAGTAATCGTACGAATCTTAAAATGTGGAATATTTACTAAGAGCAATGTCTGACAGTCGTAAACACAATTAATTTTTAGCCAAATTGTCAATCAAAGTAATCAACAACTTTCAAACAAAAACCAAATGAACCTAAAACTTACTTAATAAGAATAAAATATATGCAACATACACAGTCCTGGTATAACAAAATCCCAAGCACAGGAACATTTTTCGGTCATGTTAATGAAAACCAATCAATGCCACCCATACTAAAAACTTGGAGCAATTGTCAATGGCATGAGAATGGAATCTGGCCTCATGGAATGAAGAGATCCCACAACCAAATAAACAATTCATAAAATGCGAGAAAAATTTATCACAAAATACAGAAATCATTAAGTGTAGTAAAGAGAAAAAGATATAGTAAGTGAAATAACCTCTCACACACTCACAGTAGAAATAAATACTGTCGATTTTTGAGAAATGGTTAAAAACAAAAAATTAAAGAATAAAACTTTTTTTTTAAAATGGGAAAATAGGCGTCAATTTTTTCCTATACCACATTCCGTTTTAAGTTTATCAAGTAAACGCCACACTTTACGTTTTAAATGTGGTCCTACGATACTCGATCGAATTTTAAAAATATACTTGGAAGTGAAAGAAATTGAATAGTTTGTAAAAGAAATTTTTGAATATAAATTCGAAGTTGGAACCGATCGACAGAAAATTCGAATAAAATCCCAAATCATCATGAACGGATATCATTGGCCAGTAAACATTATGCGCAGGAAAATCAGCGGAGATCTCGATCGAGTAATCTATTATCTATTAAAGAAAAGTAATAATTAGTCACAAACCAAAACATAAAACGAGAATTTCAACGACAACAAACCTAACGTAGACCTAACGAACAAAGAGAATGATATTCTCCACGAGGCACATCCTCGATCGATCGTCGTTTCGGCGAATTTTCAATGAATCGATCGCCTGGGAGGAAATTGTTACAGCTGTGATCAATCATGTCTTCAAATAAAACCCTCAAATCGCAACCCATTCGATCACGCTTAAGTTCAGACGTTTCAATTCATTTCATCGTCCATCCGCCTTGCTTGTTGCCTGGCTTGTGTGAATTGTTATCACGTGATACATGCTGTTCTTGTCAATGAACGTCTGCCCTCTACCGGTGCCAGACGGAGTCAATCGCAAAACTCAGAAAATCAGCACCAGGATGCGCTAGTAAGACATGTATTTCTGTTTGAAAAAATAAATAAATAACGTAAGTTCTATTTAAAGCAAAGATCATTTCCTCCTTTTATCATATTTGTCAGTACAACAAACTTTCGACACAAATATTTCATGTCTGTTCTAGTCGATACCATGATTTGGAAACCAGGGTTATAATCACCTATAACATACAAGAAAAACACTGACCATCAATAAAAACTCCTGAAAATACTCTCCCTAGAGTAGTTCTATGTGCTGATCACTTTAAAAATACTTTTAAAGTGATGCAAAGTTGCATATGTCGGGGAAAAAAAATTTTTGCCATCCGTGACTACTCCCATGCTATTCCAAAATACATTGGTACCATGGGTTAAAGAGAAATTACAATATTTGGATAAGATTTGATTATTCAAATCATATTGGATGGTGATGATGTAATAATTTACATCCTCAACACCCAGTGGTTATTGCCAAGTCAATAACCAAGAAGGGTATATAAAGGGCTGAAATCCCTGGATTTACCTCACTCTTTTCACTTAACGAAGCTATGTTCAAAAGGAAATGAGCATTATGTGAAACAATCAGTTGTTAAAAATACAATTCGAACACATTCGTCAGTTATGCACATGTCTTCTCTCAGAGATGACTAAGTGATCACTTATTAGTGGAAGAGTAATGTGTCAACCTAAAATGTGTTTAAATAGACACTGATGTCACTGGAAAAATGCTATCTATGCTCAAATTGCAGGATTATGATGGATATAATTGTGCAGTTGTCATTCGATATTACAAAAACAAGTCAAATGAAGACTATTGGAAGCAAATAGTGAATACTTCCATGAAAGAAAATGCTATAGAATGGGCAGCTTTCAAATTTTAATTTTTCTGCTATTACTTTGCTATGGGAATAAACGAAAAAAAATCTTTGAAATGCTTCCACATCAAAATAGAAAAAGAAATAAACGTATGTTAGAACATTTGCCAGCACAAAAAAGATATTAGCCAGCATGATAGGGAGCTACTCCAAAAGAAATATTGAGCAAAATGCGAGCAAAAATAGGACCAGTTTAAAATTTCCCCTCAACACCTGAAATAAACGCCAGATTAAATACATTAAAGGAAAGGAAAATGTGAAGAGCTCAGGGGCCTGATTTTCAAAAGTGTCTTAGTCGTAACGACGTCGTAAAATCATTTTTTAACATTAAAAAAAATGATTTTACGACGTCGTTACGAC
>JAQFZO010003024.1:0-10765 GCA_034695885.1 Geophilus flavus | reverse complement strand
TTACCATTGATCTCTTCTTTTCATTTGGAATTTCATTTGTGCATTTTTGGAATTTGTATTAATTGAAATTGTTTTTTAATGTTTTGCTATGGCTTTAGCCGTCACTGGGGACCTTAAGCCATACAAGTATATCTATTTATCTATCACAATATGGTGTTAACAATTTCCGTAGAGTTTCAAGGAAAAAAAAGGTGTTAAAAATCTATTAATATTGTCGGTTTTCTCAGATTATAGTGGCTGGATATTGGGGTCATTGAACAATACTCTAATTGCTCCATCAGCCAACATCCTACCGATAAATCTGTATTTCGAATAGCTGTAATATGACTGCAGGAACTGAGGAATGGTTTTGGATATCTGTAGTATAGTGTATATCTTTTGCAACATTGTCATTCTATTTCAAAATTATCTTATTTATTTTCTATGAGTTTGAAAGATTTTTTTGGGATTTTCAAGGATTTTCAAGGATTTTTGGAGGTCATTTATGAGATTTTTGCGAATGTCTGACCCCTTGAAGTGATTTTTTGCCAGGAGATTGGGATCTGTTTAATAGTTTTGATGTTTGTTCTTTGCTCAGTCCTACATATCCTTAAATTTGCACGACTTGTTAAGTTGTTACTAATGGATTGTGTTCACTAATGGATTGTTATTTTTCTGATTTGTGGTTATGTTGGTATTTGTAATTTTGTCTGTGACAGGTCCCAAATGACCAAAGTAGTCACTGGGGATTTTAAAAACTACTCCTACTACTCCTATTACTACTACTACTATCTATACCTTAAATTCACATGTCATCAGCAAGGTGTATAAATTTGTAATGTACACAGCTGTTTCACCTTAGTTGGAAATCCTTTGTATCTTCGTGTACCAAATGACATGAATTGTTAATTCTCGCGTCAGCAGTAAAACAATCACGCAAATATTAAAAGGGTTTCGTAATGTTGCATAGGATATAAAACTGTGACCAAATTAAATTGGTAAAGACATCTTTATCGGAAACAGTACAACACAGTTTCAGAGTGTGTGTGCGAGCGAAAACTGGATTGTGACATCTGAAATACTTGTAGAACATTTACAAATTAATCAAAGTAACAATATCTTTACGGTATGTGTTTCCCCCATTAGTGGCACCGAGAGGCATCTGTATGCTGAAGCTAAGAGGGCATACTTGTTATTTCTTTTCTTTTCTTGCATCTACATTTTATTTTTCCATCCATTGTTGATGGGGGAAAAACTTCCAAGCCCTACCTGTTTGCGTTTTTCTCCCATTAGTAGGTACCGAGTGGCATCTTGGTGCTTAAGCTAACAGGCCTTATTGGGCTTGTGGGCAAGGCATAGACCGTCATTGCATTCCAGAGTTACGATTTTTTTGTCTTCTGTTGAAAACGAAACGATGTGATCCCCTATTGCTATAACAAAATTTACTAATCTAACTATTACTACTACTACTACCACCACCACCAATCTATCGCCTGTGGGTGAGTGTACAACAGAAAGAGGTCCTGTATTGACTACAATGGTACTAATTACCATTTTTCATTTATTAGCTTTTGGAAAGCAGTAGCAGAGTAGATAGTCCCCTTTTTAAGACATTAAATTCATAATGTCTTGCAGATGTAGTAATAGTTGTTTACTTCTGGGCGATGGGGAGAAATTTCCAAGCTTTCTCTATGTAGTTCTCCCTATTAGTAGGCACCAAGCGGCATCTTGGTCCTGAAGCCAACAAAGCTTACTGGTAATCTTTTATGTCTTGTTTTTTCTGTATCTTCCTCTTTGCTCACTTCAATTTTCTTTCCTTGTCTCCATTGGTGTTTCGGTTCTTGGTCGGTCTTAATTTAGGATATTTCTACTTTGCTTTATTGGATTGTGTATGTTTTTGGGTCTTAGTGTGTCTTGTTATTGTTTTCTTTTGTTCTTGTCAGGTCAAGTATGGCCATAGCTGCTGGCGACCTTCTAAGCACTATCTCTTTCTGTCTGTCTTGGCCTTCAACAGTTCTGTTTGTCTTGATATTCACTAAATTGCTCCAATATGATGAAAACACACGATGACTGCAGTATATTAACATTAAATGGAGTAATCTGTATCTGGATTTTCCCCATTAATAGGTGCCAAGAGGCACCTTGGTGTTGAAACTAATAGGGTTTTTGATACTGGTAATCATTTTCTTCTTTTCTTGCTTCTTTGCTCTCCTTGTCTCCAATGTTGATTTGGTTCATGGTTTTTCTTTTTCAATTGAAGTTTTGAGTTTAATGATTTTTCAATTTGTTTGTGCCAGTGGTGTTTTGTTCCACTGTCATCAATTGGGTCATCCAACACATTGGAGACATTGATATTTTAAATTTCTTAATTTAATGGATTGATTTGGATTTTTTTGTGTCTGTTTGTTGAATTTTGTATAGTGACAGGCCGCCAATAGCCAGGGTAGCCACTGGCAATTTAACTTAAGTATGATAAACAGTATGTCACCACAAAGTCAGAGACTACTGAATTTCACCTCTGTTGAATTGTGAGGAATGGATTGGTTACCTCTCCTATCCCTTTGATCTTTTGCTATGAATTGGTGATTTCCATCTTCTACGAATGAAACTAAATATCAGTGAAAGCTGTGTGCATGAACCCAGTGAATTTTTCAGGCACAACAAACATGTCTAGTGGAATAATGGTTTCTACAGTTTTGATCAAATCCAAACTAATCTGTGTAAGGTTTCCGTGTTAATATGGATGAATAGTCACTCAAATACAGTACTGTATAAGTGAATAATTCATGTGTGCAGTTGGGGGATGAACTTTCAAGTTCTACCTCTTTGTGGGGTCCCCCCCCCCCCAGTAGTTTGCACTGAGTGGCATCTTGGTGCTACAGCTAAGGGGCCTATGAATGATCTTTCTTTTCTGTTCTCTTATGATTCTCTTCAGTTCTTAATTTTGTTTGTTTGAGAGAAAAGAAACTTCCAAGCTATACCTGATGCTTTGATATTCTAGAAATGCTGAATTTAGTCAAAAAATAATCGCTTTATCGATACATTCTGTGGTATGCCACAAAAACCGTGTACTTTATCAAATCTTTCTTTAGGGGAATTTGTAAATAACCCCATTTACAATTCAATTTTGACAACCTCTGCAATGTCAATTTTCTTTATCGTCTTCTCCATTGTTGGTATTGGATGCTGACATCACTTCACCACATTGACTTCTCACACATCCAAGCAAATCCATATTTGTCCGTTCGGTTATCGTACAGGCACCATTCACCAATACCTACTGCTGTCTGTCTGTTTGTATCAAGCGGCTTTTTGGTGCTGAAGCCAACATGGCCTCCAGGAAATCTTTTTTTTCCGATCTCTTTTTCCACTTTACTCACTCCTTCAGTTTTCATGCCTTTGTTTGGGTTCTGGTTGGTTTTACTTCCATTTTGGGGGAGAAACTTCCAGTATATTTATCTGTAAATTTTTATACCTGCAATTTCGTACAGTTGACGTGTTTGACTCATACTTTTCCACTTTGACTAATTGGTTTTCTGATTTTTTGATTTTCTGTGAAAACTTATAGGTTTGTGAAAATGGAACAGAATATTTCTCACCTCCTGGAGGAGTATAAAAGCCCAATAACTATATGGCATATTTCAGTTAGTGAGGGCTGACGCCTTTATTCTATTGAAGGTTTTCAAATTTTTCGATTTGTCTTTTTTATTTTGGTTGTGCTTTTCCCATGTGGCATTCACTAAGTTGTTCTAGTTCAAGGGACACTTACTGGACTTGTGTGATAATTAGGATTATGACTTGTTAATTGTGACTTTTATTGACTTTGTTTTAATTTTGTATGTAACAGGTCCCGTACAATCTAAGTTGCTGCTGGGGGTAACCTCTATAATACTACTACTAAACTTACTAGGGTCTCAATGCCGTACTGTGCTTATCAAATTCTTGTATGGAAAGATCACTGATATTCTCCGCTAGCATAAGAATTTGGTCAATGACACAGGAAGAATTAATCCATTTTATGATATTAATGCAAAAAGAATTGCAAAGTAGACCTTGCATTTGATCAAAACACGTGCTGGAGCCTTTCTTTTACAAAATTTAATCTTCTACAACTTAAAGTTGTAGAAGAGATTTCTATAACTTAAGTTGTAGATGATCTGCCATTTTGTTTAAAGATGTCAGATCTTCAACTTAAAATTATAGAAGAGACTTCTAAAACTTTGAGCTGTAGACAATCTGCCATTTTGTTTAAAGATGTAGAAAAGTGGTTTAAGTGTGAATAGCAATGTTTCTCAAAGTGAGCGGTTCAAATGTGTCGAAGGAGATGTCACAAAATCTCAAATCTGCCTTTAATACCTTGATTTTTGTTGCAATTTTACCAGACATAACCGATCAATCATGACTTTATAAAAAAGTGGTTTAAGTGTGAACTAAGCATAAGAAGTGGATTCCTTATGGCTAATGGTCAAAATTTCCTTTTATGAGTAGGCATCGAGCAGCGTCTTGATGCTGAAGCCAACAGGGCTTACTAGTCATCTTTAGTCTTTTCTCCCTTCATATTTCTCTTTCCATGTCTTTTGTGCCTTTGGGTTCTCGGTCGTCTTTTCCATTTTCGGGGCTTTTTTCTTTCTTTGGTTCGGAGGATGATGAGGGGGTGCACTTGTTATTCGGTATATTGGTGTGCCCACGTATGCGAGTCGGAAGATGAGAGTAACAGGCCATGATTTTATTTGTGCCTCTCATAGGTCTGTGAAGAAGGCACTCAACACTTCTCTTCCCTTGGAGGAGTGTTGAGTTTTGTGTTCTGACATAAAACCCAGGGACAAAATGAATTTTCCCTCTAGGTATATTCCAATCAGTGAGGGTTGGTTCCTCCTCCTATTCCCTCATTCCTCATAAGGTTTTTTTTTCATTTTGGTTTTTAATTTTTTATTTTGGTTGGCCTTTGCTGTCTCTTTATTTTTTGGCATTGGTTGGGTTGCCCCATTCACTGGAAACATTTGATTTGTACATAATTTATGGATTGTGTTTTGAACTTTATTAGGATTTGATATTTATTTGAATTTTTGCTATTAAATATGCTATTAAAAATTGCCAAAATTCAATGCAAAGGGGAAAGCTTTGCATCAATTGAACAAAATTCAAACTAAAATAAAAAAATTGGTAAAAATTCAAACATAAATAAATTTCTGGTTGAATTCATAAAAATTTCAGTGAATTCAGATTTCGTTTTCTCAAATTTCTGTAATTTCAGTTTGAATTTCATCTAAAATGTATCAGCAAATTTAACGGGAAATTGCCAAAATTCAATAAAATCAACCATCTTTCAACAGAAAATTGCAAAAATTTGCAAAAATTTAACTACGAGTTGCCAAAATTCACAACACTCCATCCAAAAATTGCCATAAATCACAAACATATGCTCGCAAATTTTAAAACTAAGTAAATATGCATGCATTTATAAAAACAATTGAAATAAGCAATTATATGCACTTTAAATGTACGTAACATTTTTCAATCATACGTAGTGCAATTTGTTAAGAAATCATTAAATAAGTACAAAGGGAACAAAAAAAAAACTATGCATGTTGCATGAATTTTCATGCCCTAGTAATAATAAATATTATTTCTTCTATTCTTCATTCTTCTTCTCCTTCTCTTCTCTTATGGTTCGTTTTCACAGCATCTTCGATGATGTTTTTACCAGCTTTCACTTGTCAGTTCAGAAAGATAATTGTTCAAGAAATGAGAAATTTTACAAAAAGCCATGTGAGTTTTTAATTAAGTTTAATTTAATTTTTGTGATGCTTTTTTAACAAAAAAGCATGAAAAGTACAAGAAAACGAATGGTAAGGAGCAGTTCAGTTTGACCATTACCCCCTATAGGGAATTATGGTTAGATCCGGCGGTCACGCGACAAACAAGTGAACAGCTGGTGGAAAAATGGCGCATGTTGCATCTAACTCGTTTCTCGTTTCCACGCCCGATTACGGCAATAAAAGGGCGAATTGGGTGGTGAAAACCCAAAAGAACTACATAAGTTGACAATGGAGCTTGGAATGACGTTAAAAGGTAATGAAAAAGTGGAAATTGTAAAAATAACTCGAAATTGTGCGTCAAGTCTCATGTTAAATGACGAGCGAGGGAGGCGAACGTGTTTTGCAGCAATTTGTACACAAAAATCATGTTTGAAGAGATTTTTTTGACCAAAGTAAATAGATTTCATGATCTAATTTTGCATTTTTCTATAAAATTTTTTTAAAAAAATGCGACTTTTAGTACGTACGGTATTTGCAAATACAAGACCCCAAATTCTCACTCCAAAAAATGTATTAATTTTATAAAAAAGTTTTAAAATTTTCTAAATTTTTTTAGTTTATCAGTATAATTTACGAATCAAATTTAAAATTTGATTAAATTAATCGAATTTAGTTAAAATCTGGAAAAAAAATTGCAAATTGAGTTTAAAAAAATTAGCCCTAACCTATACACCCCTACTCCTGTCCACGATAGAATCGACCTTAATTTGAATAATGACGTAGTAACACGACGATTTCCGGTCATATTCATTTCTTCATTTCTTTTGTGGTCGCCGATCATTCAAATCGCTCATGTTCCTCGTTCTTGCCTATATCTTTACCACGATCGATGATTGTGGAATTTAGCAGCTATTGTGGCAATTAGCATCATTTGTATTTTCCTGCTTTTTCACTTCCTAATTTTCAACAGTAAAACAATTGCCATTCTATTTTGGTGAATGTTAATGTAGTTGAATGAAATTATTTTTTAAATAAAAATCAGACAATTTATTAATTTAAAATTTTATTAAAATAAGCGGTAAAATAATATTTCTTTTTGCTGTACAATTCGTCCTACAGCATTTTATCCCAGCCACAGCAATTTCTTCCAATATAAATTTCGAAATTTTGAAATATGTTTTTTTGAAGTTATTCGATTTTTTTTGCTTTATTTTTTGTGCCTACTGGTAATCTTTTCTTTCCTACTCTACTTTTTTCATTTTTCCCTTTTCTCACTTTTTCTGTTTCTATTTCTTCATTTGTGTAGGGTTCCTGGTTGGTTTTCTTTTCCATTTCTAGGGGACATTTTTTCCTTTCGGTGGTTTGATTTTTTAATTTGTTTGTGCCAGTGGTGTTTTGTTCCACTGGCATCAACTGCGTCATCCCAACACAGTGGAGACATTAGCTGCATTCAATAACAAAGTGGATTTTCCAAATCCAATTATCCTGTTTCTTGGTATTTAAATTAGGATGCAGTGGGTATCAAGGGGGTGTACAGAGAGTTTTGCACAGTCTGTCCTTCCGATTCCCCCATTTTCCGATGATCTCGTCCGAAAGTACAGACTTATGACGCAAATTTTAGAAATTGGATTTTCCAGAATTGTTTTTCTGTAATCAGAAAACCGATTCTTGAGAATCCGAGTTGAATGCAGCTAGTGATATTTTAAATTTTTTAATTTAATGGATTGGTTTGGATCTTTTTAGTTCTATCGTAACCAGTGAGTGAGTTTCTCTAGGGTGCTGAATGATTCTAATTTCCAGCCCCTAAAAGTTTTAGTTAAAATTTGGGGAACCCCGATTTTACCGGCATGCAGCTTGTTCCTGGGTAATTGCGGTTAAATCACATTTTTTCTGTATCGCCATAGCAGTTGCTGGAGACCTTAAGCATATTACAACTAAATCACTTCTGGTTGAATTTTCCAATTCTGCTCATTGACCATTTTCTCTTGTTTAATCTTCTCAATCATTTTGTTTAAGGTTATGCCATTGCAGCTGTAATTCTTCATTCTGTCGTCAGTCTCAAATCCTGCAAACCATACAAACCCAGATTAATTAGTCCTGCGTATCCTTAACTTTGCATAACTTGTTAAGTTGTTACTAAATGGATTGTGTTCACTAATGGATTGTTATTTTTCTGATTTGAGTTTATATTGGTATTTGTAATTTTGTCTGTGACAGGGCCCAAATGACCAAAGTTGTCACTGGGGACTTTAAAAACTACTACTACTACTACCACCTTAAATTCGCATGTCGCCAGCAGTGTGCGTAAATTTGTGAGGTTTCACTTTTGTTGGAAAACCTTTGTATCTTCGTATACAAATTACATGAATTGCTAAACCTTTATGACGTCTGAAAGAGAATATTTACAAATAAATTAATCAAAGTCAACATTATCTCTTCACTATGTGGTTTCCCCATTTGTGTCACCAAGAGGCATCTGGGTGCTGAGTCTAACAGGGCACACTTGTTATTTCTTTTCTTCTTTTCTTGCTTCTACATTTTTCTTTTACCATCCATTGTTGATGGGGGAAAAACTTCCAAGCCCTATCTACCTCTTTGCGGTTTCCCCCCATTAGTAGGCACCGAGCGGCATCTTGGTGTTGAAGCTAACAGGGCCTATTGGTAATCTTTTCTGTTATCTTACTTCAATTTCCTATTTCTGTCTCCATTGATAAAATAATACGTAAGAACTATCAAGTACCCGTGGAAATTTAACGGAAAGATTTTTTATTTTACCGTAATTTAAAACATTAAATCCCAATCTCTTGTCTGTGTTGTATTCGTTCTCATGTTGAATGTTCATTTCTTATGTTATGACTCCACTATGCTAAAGTTCTAGAAGATTGTTATTGTTACAAATTGTTTTCAAGATTGTTGTTCAAAATAATTGTGGATCCTCCTGTTTTCTCCTTATAAAGTTCTGGATATTTATTTTTCCAGAAACATTTATTTTCCCAAACATCTTCCATAACATTTGTCATATTGGAGCCATAGCATAAGAGTAATTTTCAGTAAAACAATTGCCCTTCTGTTTTCGTGAATATATTATTGTAGTTGGTTTGAAATTATTTTTTAAAAAAAATCAGACAATTCATTCATTTAAAATTTTATTAAAATAAGTGGTAAAAAAATATTTTCTATTTGCTGTACAATTCGTCCTACAGCATTTTATCCCAGCCACAGCAATTTCTTGCAATATAAATTTTGGAATTTCGACCGGATTTGGCATGGGTTGTGCGTAAATATATTTTACGATGACGTCAGTGACGTCTTCTTTTATTCCTTTGAAATTATTCGATTTTTTTTGTTTGATTTTTGGGCCTACTGGTAATCTTTTCTTTCCTATTCTACTTTTTTCATTTTTCCCTTTTCTCTCTTTGTTTCTAATCCACATGCTGTATTTATGGCAAATTCCAAAATAATCTCAGTAAGGTTTTGGTTGTCAATATGGATGAATATTCACTGTATAAGTGAACAATTCATGTGTAAACGTTGGGGGATGAACTTCCAAGCCCTATCTCTTTGTGGGGGTTTCCCCCAGTAGTTTGCACTGAGTGGCATCTTGATGCTACAGCTAACAGGACCTATGAATTTTCATTCTTTTTCTTTTTTGTTCTCTCATGGTTCTCTTCAGTTCTTAATTTTGATTCTGTTTGAGACGGAAGAAACTTCCAAGCCCTAACTGATCTTTTGATATTCTTCAAATGCTGACTTTATTCCACAAATAATTGCTTACATCGACACTGCACATTGGAATTTTTTTTAGGGGAATTTTTTAATAACCCTCATTTACAATTCAATTTTGACAACATCTGTGCTGTAAAGTTTCTTCATCGTCTTGTCCATTGTTGGTATTGGAGGCTGATATTACATTGACTTCTTACACATCCAAGCAAATCCATATTTGTCCGTCCGGTTTTCGTACAGGCACCATTATTAATACCCACTCTGTCTGTCTGTCTGTACCAAGCGGCTTCTTGGTGCTGAAGCCAACATGGCCTCCAGGAAATCTTATCTTTCCTATCTCTTCTTTTTCCACTTTACTCTCTTTTTAAGTTTTCCTGTCTTCATTTGTGTAAGGGTTTTGGGGGAGAAATTTTCAAGCCCATGCAGTACAATTGAAGTGTTTGACTATACAAATAGCATGTGGGTTTTCTCCAAATTCCTGATGTATAATTAGGTAAAGAAAGATGATGTGCTAAACTTTTCAATATAACCACCAATAAAATTTTGACGTAAATTGTTACCCATAAGGGAAAGAACACTGCATTTTAATTGAATTTAATTTAACAGCAATCTCTTGTTCTTAAATCTCAGGTTTTGAAAAATTCTTTTGGTCTCAATTATTTTACAGTTTAATATATTACAAAGTGTCTTTTTTGTGGTTTCCGCCCATCAGTAGGCACTAGGGAGCATTTTGGTGCTGAAGCTAACAGGATATAACGGTGATCCTTTTCTCTTTTATTCCCATATCAGCCGCTGGTGACCTTATAAGCACTATGTCTGTCTGTCTCTCCTTTTTCATTCTCTTACTTTTTGTTTCATTTTTCCATTTGGGTTGGGTTCCCAGTTAGTTTTTTTTCTGTTTTTAGGAGACCTTAATTCCTTTTGGTGGTTTGGAGGAGGATTGGGGTGTTTATACTAACTGTATTTCTATGGCTTGCTATGCAATTCAGGAGAGGAGAGTAGTAGGTTAGGTCCTAAAGTTCCCCCCTGTGAAGTTGGGTCGTAAATTAAGTTTTACCTAGTGGTCCTAAACTTTTGGCTGCCACTATAGCTGCCAAGGGGCTGCTTGGTGCTGAAGCTGTTGGTTATGGTTTTCTCTTCTTTCCTCACTTTTTAATTTTCTTTTTCCATGTCCCTTTTAGTGTTTGGGTTTCTGGTGGTTTTACTTTTCTCATCTAGAGGGTCTATTTTATCAATCAGAGCTTGGTTAGGTGGAAGTGTTGATACATGACCGTTTTTATCGACCCACAATGCAATGTAGA
>JAQFZO010003023.1:0-10768 GCA_034695885.1 Geophilus flavus | reverse complement strand
AATAACTTTTTATTTCTTTTGACACCCAGTCATTTTTTACTTTCTAACATCTGATGAATTGCCATATTCATCTCAATCTAGAAAGACTTGTGACAAAACTTACAAATGGAAATAAAAGAGAAAAAGTTTGAGTGACACATGTCGCAATTCCATGCGTCTGAATCGAGACTTTTAGAAACAACTCTATGATGAAGTGTTAGTGTTATTGATCTCGTCTGATCAACGACTCGAAAATGGTAAATTATACCACCAGGAGACCCTAAAATAATATTTTTGATCATGAAAATATTAAACAACTTTGAAATTTAATCATATGAATATTAAAATAAAAATGAATATTAAAAATAAAGGGAAACATAATCACTTAATATTAATATACATCGACTAATTAAGTTTTCTTGTAAAATAATCTGCTTTAAAACTTCGAGCAGATAACATTGAAAGAGAAAACAAACATTTGTTTTAGATCATCAACTTCCAAAGTGACGTTTAATCTCATCACATATTCACACAACACTTGATATTAATTAAGTCCATCATCAAGATTCGAGTTCGGATGGTGTCAATTGTGCATGAGTTTCCCTTTCTTCTATCCAATAGAAATAGCTCCATTAGCTTGACTGGGATAAGAAGTTGGGCGAAAACCTGTGTTTATTTTCCTTCAAGTCGTTAAGCAGCAATACAAGATGTAATAAAAGAGGAGCAATTGCCAGTTGTGTTTGTGTTGCATGTGTAATAAATTTCATTAATCTTCGCTCCATTTTCGATTGTGATGACACAAAAGAAAATCGAGCATCCACACCTCACCCCCGCACCTCAAATGATCATTTTGATGGATTTACGTCGTTAATCCGGACATGGCCAGTTCCGTTCATTCAAAACCCTTCAGAGAATGAAGAAAAATGCCTGCGTTACACGTCGTTTCTCTCGCAGACATTAGCCCAATTATCGGTGCAAATGTCAGCAACTACGTACTTTTAGTAAAACACGACTTAAAAATAGAATTTTTAACCAACCACACTTTGCTTTCAACGGATAAAGTGGGTGAAAAATAAAAATTCCGCAGATGAATAATGAATCGTGAACTTAATCTGGATTAAATGCTTGATGGGCTTTTTTGCTCGCATCGTGTATGATGGAAAATGTGCAGTTCATTACCATTTATTGCGTGTTAAATTGGGTTAAACGAGCTTAACTACCGATATTAACACGTAATGTTGTTTATCATTCCATTTTTTACAGGAAAAAAATGTTGTAAAAGAAAGGAAAGTAAAAAGTGTCGACACTAATTGACCAATTTGATGCACTTGTAACGAACGACTGTAATAGAATGTGGCAGGGCAAGGTAAAAAAGTTTTCCTTAAGAGGCAGTTGCGAACCACTTACACGTGTGTGTGTGTGTGTCTATAGCAACAAAAGTAGTATTAAGAAATTCCTTCGTGCAAACGTAGTGTGCTGGGTTTACTTTAGACTTTTTCTTTGCTTAAATAAGTCCATAGAATACAAAGTATGTGACAGGAACGTGAGACTTTGTACAAGTGGCGATTGAAAATTGAAATCCATACGCCACAATAAACAAAATCAGGCAAAAAGGAGGAAAATCTAAAAATAAAATTGTTGAAACCCAGAACTTGCAATAAATTGTTTGTCAGTCGAGTTTACACTTTCCATTTATAAACCGCAAAGAGAAAACAAACAACATACACAAATCTAATCAAGAAGGCCCTGAATGAAAGATACAATTGCTCTCGTTCGAAGCCTTTTTTCCACCAGGAAGGAAACACAACACTCATATCTAATACTTTCAGTTTCAGATAAAAACTTTTCCCTTCTCAGTTCTCTCTTTACTCTTTCAACAACCGATATTCCCCATCGTACAATTTGAACTGTTGACCTGACGGGAAACTCCTTCAATTCGAAACCATAACCTCTTTCTCGAGTCATAACAACCAAAACAAAGAAACGAAGAATAGAAAAAAAAATCGTTTGGTCTCCGATATTTGCAGTTGACGCATATGAAGACCATATGAATTGAAATCCAGCAATTGAAGGGAAGAAGCAGCTGGACAAAGCGATAAGACTAATGATGATTTTTGTTGTAAAAGTGTCAAATATAAGTGATATATATCTATTAATTAATTAATATCCTCTTCATTCGACCTGACAACATCATTAAGTTAAACACAGAGTTCAAACATGATGATAAAACTGCCAACTGTAATGTGTTTTATAAATGGTCCATAACTGACTTCTTTACTGTATCATCATTATTGTAATTTGTGGCAGTCATTTATCAACCCTTCAGCGACTCTTGTACTTAATTACATTTTCTCAAAGTTTGACGTTAAATTAAAAAACTCTTTTTATCCCCTTTCTTTGTGTCTTCCTTGCAAATGCTGGTAGTACAAGTGTACAGTATAGAGAAATTCAATTGACATAGTCAAATACCAATGCGGGTACGAGAAATTCATTGCAAACACAACTTGTTGACCTTTGACTTTTTACTTCGACTCATTTGGTGCCTCTTGAAAAACTATTGCAGAATCACCAGTGTAGTTGGCCTCAAGTGAAAGGTTGTATGGTTATTCAATAAGTGAAAAAGATGGTGACCACTAGCAATCACGATGATTACACCTTGGGGGAATTAGAGAACAGACTTTTCTGCTGTGCATTTTTTTGTCTACACTAAAGGAAACAAATGAGGTAAGAGTAGAAGTCGACCATGTCTTTAACAGACTCCAGAATTGGCTTTCTTGCAACACAGAGTTAAGGATGCAAACTGGAGAAATAAAAACTAGGGAAAAATGCGTAAAAAAGAAGAAGACTAGAAAATGTCATGAATGGTTATTACAGCGTCTCGAATTCAATCTGCGCTTTGAGGTAAAGCTGAAATGCGTCATCAAAGTACGTAGGATGATGACGCATCACTATATAATGAAATTACCATTAGGTAAACCACAACCACTTGTGTAAATATAATGATTATTGCTAAAGAAAAGAATAAAAACACTAACTACCTAGTTAATTATACACATTAACAAAAGAAAATGAATATAAAAGCCAACACAACGTCGGCATTTTTGCTCGTTTCTTTGCATTTCGTTTGAAATTAAGACCTTGGAATAATTTCTATCAAGGTAAAGGTAAAGGTAAAACGAATCCTTACCCTCGAAATAAAACTGAGCGTCTCACATCTCACATTTACCTACCAACTTAATTTTATTACGCAAAGTAAGTACTTTTGCATAGGTCCGAGTCTGGAACTTTTTAAAACCTTAAAGCTCCCCCTTATTGCCTAACTTTGTTCCGTTTTTTTTTTACGGCCGTAAGCTATTTTTGGAGAAAACTTACACTTTGCATCGTTCTCTGTGGATTTAAGCATTGGTTTAACATCTGGATTAATTAAACAAATTAATTGGAGCATGTAAAGAGGAAGGATCCAATCCATGCAGAACGCAACTTCTTTTTTTTTTTAAAACTTCATCTTTATACGATGAGAAAGTTTTTTCTTATCCCGCACTTTTCTCCAAATGTGTATTTATGATAAATCTGAATATGGGGCTCGTCACATTACATGGAGTTATGAGTTATCGTAAATACCATCATCTAACATCAGTTTCACGTTCAAATAAAGCTGGCTGTGCGCAGGATCGGTAGTAATTTACGCATAACGAGTTGTTCGCCACACCAAATTGGTCCCAGTAACGCGGTTATGTTGCTTTAATGTTTCAGTGGGTTGATTTAATGTTTCTATGTTACCCCAAACGTGACAAAACAACGTTATTGCAGAAGATAAATTAAATTCAGACATCGTAACTTAATTTCAGAAATTCTGTGAGTTAATGCCGTATATCTGGACACTTCTGAACAAGGTTTTACGATATTGCTTTTATTTTGGGAAAAGAAATAAGAGTAGCACAATATTGACTCCGTATAGCCATTAGTCATTCGATAAGTTTATTGAAGTATTGTTTGCAAAGTTTTGCAACATATCGCTATACAGCACTTAAAAATATATGTCATATGACGTTAAATTCCTTGTTTTTTGTTTGTGGTAAGTAACAAATTTTTCCTAAAGCATATAAAACTTGCCTAATTAGCTCTTGTTTTGGTGAAATTCCGTCCAAACATGTAATTAATATGGTTAGAAGGAACTATCCACTAAACGAAGGACTAAAACTAAATTGCGTATAACAATTAACTCAAACTTACATAACCTCTATATATAGTTCCATTAGGCGTTAACTGGTCACTCAATTGACCAAAGAATTGTAATTATCCGAAGAAAGACAATAAATCATCATCCAAATGGACTAAAGCAATTTTTATGAGTATTATTCACGCATGTAAATACTTATGGTCACGTTAATCCCGTATAATTCATATTTACTCTTAGTTTTACATCGTTTTCATCACAATGCCAAGTAATTGAATTTTTTATTTTTATTTTTTTATTAAAACCAGTATTGAATTTGGATACTGCGATAATGCACTAAATTGCATTATTACGCAGCCAAATTCTTCAGAACACTTCTATCTACCAATTCAGAAAACACTTACACCTAGAATCGTTTAAAAATGACACCATGCGACTTCTACTACGGTACATAAAGTTGCATGCAGTATTTTCATTGTGACAGTGCAGCTTTAAACTTGTAAGAAATATAAGTGGAAAAGCGTAGCAGACAATTCAAAAAACAAAAATAAGCTCTAAAAAAAAAGAAAAATGTAATTTAAACCAACACTGGATTTTTTTTTAATTTGGAAGTAATTTCCGGTTTATACTCATAACCCACTCTTTCCCTTTCTCTCCCTCTGCCCTCCCACTCTCACTATCAGCACCAAAAAGGATTTCCATACCTTTCGAGGCAAGTGGCAACTAATGTGAAGACACTGGAGAAGACGACAACGGTTTCGAGATATGTCAAAGCAGTGCAGAGATTGTCATTCAGAATGCTCAACTTGGGCGGTGCAGTCAGTTCCAGCAGTTTGAGAGGTAAAACAAAGATCCCGACCAGGAAATCACATATTCCTAAATTAACGAAGTAGCAATTGACCACAGTGTGCATCTGCGGATTCTGGGCCACGGTGACGAATAACAAGACGTTGCCACCTATGGCTAAAGTCATTTCTGCCAAATAAAGCACCACAAGAAGTATTAAAACCCAGTTCAATTGTGTAAAATCCGGATAAGGTTCATAGATCACAGTTTCATTTTCCGTCACATTATACGTGGGTTGAACGTCGTCGAACGAAAGCATGGTATTGCCACTCATCGCGAAGCCGCGTCGGCGGCAGCGTCAACTCATCAGCCACTCGGTCTTACAAGTAGTGGTCCGTATGGGTTTGGCGTGCGCATGCGCTCTGCTTGAGCACGCTCGATGGGAATTGAGCGGGTGGTTATCAAGGGGCTGGAATTAGTGAAAAATCTTTTTTTTTTCTTTACAAACTCAAAACAGATTGTTTAGACAATTGGAATATTTATAGCTTTTATCTCGTATTGATTGATTTTCTTGGATATTTTTATTTTTAGAATGTTTTTATTTTTAAATTAGAAGTTTAATGGAAAGGTTAAGAGTTTCTCCGTGATAAATTGATGAGAATGGTAATTAAAATGTTTTATGTAAAATGCGAGATTTTTTTTATCGGGGTTAATTTTGTTTTTGAATTTTTTTTTTTAGTTCAGGTTTAATGACGACGAATTAAGTATAGGATTATCGAATCGAATCTGGAGGCTGATTGCTGAATTCCTCTACTTTTCCTTTCTTTTTTATTTTTTTTAAGGAGATCATGGATCAATTTGTCGTTTGTTATTGTCCAAGTATCGACTACCGTACTTTAAAAAAATCACTCATAATTGATTTTTCTATGAAAAATTTCATTTTTAGTAGGAAATAACACATTAAAGTAGATTAAAACACGTATTTCTTGTTCATGTCACCGTCAAAATTAACCCAACTCTTTAAATTAATAGTAAATAAAGCCCAACACAAAAAGTTGATGCACAGTATGAGTAATAAAGATGAAAGAGGTTTCACTTTAAAGGTGTATGCATTGCGTTCGAGTTTACAAACTTATTACCTACTTTTTTGTTATCGAGATTGCACAGCACTGCACCTGGTCCGCTCGATCATACAAGTGTACAGTAATCCACCAGGTCACGTGAAGCCGTTTGGGATACTCTGGTGCGCAGCTGTTGTACTGTAACACTACTGCAAACCACGTTTTTGTATACCATCAAAAGTATAGGTAGTTTGTCAGTTTGGAAAAACTCTTAGATTCAAGACTGACAAGTTCAAGAGTCCGGCGCACACTAACGAATGCTCTTGTTTGCACAGATGCATGCATACGTTGCAATTTGCGAGCAATTTGTACAATGATGTCGCGAAAAATGCATTAATATCAAACAGTTCCTTGAATTTGACCTTGTGTTGTCAAAGAAGACATTCGAGGATCACTATGACATTGTGCGTACACGCATTCATGATAATTGCTTTAGTTTTTCACCGACTTCGCTATTGTGAGCCATTAAAACAAGTAACGAATCCAAGGTTTCTCTGGATAACCCTAAAACTCGAAACAATACATCAACAAGTCGAATAGACTTGAGAAAATCAATATTTTATTAGCGAGATAGGAATTTTCAATCTTAACGCATGCAGAACATCTGTTCACTTTTTCTTACACACAAAAAAAATTGATTGACATTATTTTTATTTGCTCGAGTCTAAACAGCAATCCATTGACCTTCCAATTCACATTTTTTAATTTCTTATCTGTTTTTCCCATCACAAATATGAATATGAACAATTTTTTCTGCAAATCTTAATGAAATGTCACTCAATTTCCCTCCCTCCTCAAAAGCATTTGAGTCTGGCATGATGATACGTATCCAATTCCTTAATGTTCTCTAGAATTTCCCAGATAATTTAATTTTTTTACATCCAGCATAATAAGATACAGCTATGGTTTCACTGAGTTATTTAATCTCAGCAGTCGTCAAGTTAACATGCATGCAGTTAATTGGTTATTACTACGTTGCTGTGATTAAATGTAATAGGAAAAAACGAAAATGTCGTTGCAGCATGCATTTTCTGGTGCAACCAAGAAGAGATACAGCTATAAAACTGGCTACGCAGCACTTATCTCAGGACTTATGACTGCCACAAGTGGGTGAAGCCCTCTGGGCCCCTTGGCTTCGGAGGCAAGACTTTTATCAGTTAATAAATATTTTCACCCAAGAGCAAGATATGTCTTCCTATTGTGGCGACGTAAGATACAACACAATGGCAAGTAGTAGTGTGACCATGGGACACACTATAATCTCAGGCCCTTGGTGGCATGCTGACACGATGCATGACCTCTTGTAAGAGATATACTCTAACTCAGTGTAGCCAAAAATTGAAAAACATGAATTTCTTTGAGAGGTTTGGTTTATCTGGATGATCTATTTTTTTTTGTTGCATTACCTGATTTATTGCCTGAAAAGTCGTCATGGAAAAAGTAGAAATAAATTTTTGGACGTAGATATGTTAGATGTTTTTGAAAATGCTGTGCTTTTAATTTTTTTTATTAAAGAAAAAGATTTCTTTTAGATATTTTAAGCATTTGTGTTATTTGTTGTATTGGATTAAAGGCTTGGGTTTTTGGTTTTTTGCAAAGAAATGTTACAGTTCCATCAGGGTCATATTTTTTTCCTTTTCCTCTGTCTTGCTTAAATCGTACTCCTAAATCAACAATTTGTAAGCAAAAGGCGAATAAATTTCAAGCAACACTACTTCCAATGCTGAAAGGTAATGTTTAAAACAAAAGTTTTCGCAACAGTTTTATTTTATCCAATAATTCCACATAAAAATGCTAAATATGGAACACGTTTTTGTGGTTAACTGAAGTGCGATTTGTCCTTTTTAAGATAATGTACAACAGAGGAAAATTAATCGGATTACATCCCATTATTATGTTGATGGATTACAAATTGATGGGATAAGAAAAAAAAACAACATCAATTTATAAATGTATAAGCTAAACGTTGATGATAAAGAGTTTCTTAACTTTATTGCACATGCTCTAAATTAAATACCAATTTCACCTCGTTGTAGTATTACTCTAAAATCTGGTAAACATCAATTAAAATTATTTCAGATTCTTTTTTTCATAATTAAGAGCAAATCCCTTTTGGATTGGCTCAAAACAGAAGCAATTAATCATTTAAAGTGTCAAAATTCCATTTGCTCGCTTCATGTCATAAAGGGATCACTTTTAAAAACATTGTGTGCGAGGAAAATTCAATGACTTAGAAAATGAAAATCAGTTCTAATCATACAATTGGTTGTGAATTATTTAATCTAATTATAAAATGCAAGTCTTTGCAATTAAAAGCATGATTAGTACTATTAATTAAGTGAATAAAACTAGACTTTCATTGAAAAAACTGAAAACATTGCATTAATAATGAAAATGAACATGTACTGAAACATAAAGAATCCCTATTGACCAAAGAAAGAAAGACAATAATTACAGAGATTAGAAGACAAAAGTTGAAGCAAATAATTGGCCCGACCAACAAATCCCTTAGTTATATTTATAAGTAGTGGTAACATTATTTCCTAATCCATAAAGGCTTGGCAACCGTGTTCTCGAGTCTTGATTTCTGATATAAAGTGAATTCCCTTAATACACACAGGCTTTACAAGACTGTGGTATCGTAATTGCAATGTCAAAATAACTGTTACAAATTGTATAAAGTCTCTTTTTAATAAAATATGTGACCTTTTTAAGAATTCCTCAAAAATTCCCCACACGACTACCAAAAACGGTTGAGTGATCTGTTCGGCTGACAGTAGGAGTTAAGCCTTTAGTCCTAAGATCCCTCAGTTGATCCTCGGATATAAAAGTTTAAACTCCGTATTCCACACGAGGTTTGTCTTTATACCCCTGTCCTTAAAGGTAAAAAAAGCATCAGCCTCTAGAAAATCTACTTCTCTTAGTGCAAACATATATCTGTCAAAGGAAATACGAAACTTGTACTTCACATTCTTGACTGTAGTTTCAAGAGTGTGCAGCAAACCAATAGACGAAAGCAATAATTTGGTTTGCTCTTGAAAAGCCATCAGAAGTCCAAGTTCCATCATCTTTGTACTTTTGTTTATCTTTTGGTCCTTAAGTTAAGATGATGAAAGTTTTCCAATATGTTGACCAAATTTTGCGCAGTTGAGCATCAAGCACTGAGTAATGATCCTGGGCAGTGGGAATTCTTCTTCTTTTACAAATTTTTGGTTTTTCGGGAGCAAAGAAAAAGCGTTTGTTCCTCTGGCACTGAGATATAACCATTGTTTTACACTTCTTTCTCTATTTCCACACAATACAGTACTTGCTTATTGTAATATTATTTTTATATAACTTTTCTATAAACTCTTAATATACTGTTGGATCATATTTGATCATAGTGTCATCATTTTTTCCAATATTCTCTTCCCCTTTTAAAGTGATCATCTAAAAATCATCTGGACATCATTTTCCCAAAGTATTTGCATGGGAGTCTAATTTGATTTGTTGATTACCATTTTTCATCATTTGATCATATCAAATGATTGGAAGATCCATTGCTTAATTAACAAATATATTGAATGAACATGAAACTGAGGTCAAATGGACAATATTGGATTCATCACAGGATTAAATATGTCATTCAGTTGTGATGGTTTGAATGTCACACACAACTAAGAATTTAAAATAAGTATAAATACAAATTTGAATAGATGAAAATAAAATTTATGAAAAATATATAAATGAAATAAAATAAAATAAAATTGGTATAAATAAATTAGTTTTTTTAAAAAGAACTTATTAGGGGGTTTTCGCTGGTGCAACTTAAGACTTATCTTATGACTTATGACTGTTTGATGACATAAATCATAAAATAAATCTTATAAGTTGCACAAGCGCAAACTCCCTATTGTGTACTGTATGTTGTAAATAAGTTGTGGACGCTTGTAGTAAAGCTGTAGACTAGTTTATTCAGTCGTGATAACAGTAATCATTGCATTTCCTAAGTGCAAAGTTAACGTTTTTAGTTCCGGTAACCCCTTACAGTCGTAGGTTCATCTCCCATACAAAAATAAGTCCAACGTACACAATCATCACATTTAAACGACCAATCAATCAATTAATTATAATACAATGATTTACAATATTGATCAAATATGATCCAACGGTTTATAGAAAAGTTATATAAAAATAATATTAAAATAAGCAAGTATGGTGTGAAATAAAGAAAGAAACAATGGTTATCTCAGTGCCAGAGGAACAAACGCTTTTTCTTTGCTCCCGAAAAACCAGGATACTCAATAACCTTAAAAGATTCGAAAAGAAAGTTTGAAATTTAACGAGACCTTCAAATATAACGTATAATTTTGACCTGCGTATACGTTCGACCTTGCTCCTCTTTCTTTTAACCTTTCAAAGATAAACAGGTGGACCCCCATAGAATTCTTCTGACAAGGGAAGATCTATAGATCCAACTCTTTCGATGTTTACTTTAATCTTTTTCATTAAATTTTAAAACTGTTCTTAGAAGATTCGATCTTAGCCTGCAAAAAAGATTTTGTTCTTCTAAGTTGTAAGTTAATTAGGTCTCATCTTCGTCTAGACACGAGTCTTGTGACAGGCGCGGGCGGTTTACGAGTGGCTATTGGAAACTCATAAAAAATAAAAAAAACAATTTTATTTTATTAAAAATAAATGTTTCACCATCCAACCTTTAAATACA
>JAQFZO010003022.1:0-10769 GCA_034695885.1 Geophilus flavus | reverse complement strand
GTCGTAAGCTCCTATTAATACGGTCACGCACTGAAGACCGGAGGAATGAATACCGTAGGAATTTGATTCCTCGTCTTTTCCGTAAATGTATTCAGCGGTCGAATCTAAAATGTAAAACAAAATTAATTATTTGTAAAAAAGTAAATTTTTTTCAAATAAATACCGATGGGATCGATCCACACGCCCATATTGGATATTGGTAAATTCAAACTAAGCGTTTTAAGAAAATCACATAATTTCGTGTCGACCTTTTCGTGAACCGCTGCTGCTAATAAATTTGCAGCCGTTACGTTTCCATCGAGAACCGTAGCGAGCATTGACGCGGTTTCTTCCACCGTACTCTTGATTTTCACGATCACTTTATCTCCGATCGTATTTGTAAATTCATTGCTTTCTTCGCCTTTAATGTGCGGTGCGATTTCCGGAAACTAAAATAGCCAAAAAAAATTTTTTTTAATTTTTTAACGAGATAAATAAAAAAAATGAAATTTTATCTTTCACCTGTTGTCCTAAGTCATGAGAAACAGTTTCTTGAATTAAAACATCAGCTAGGGTTTTGAAGTCTTGATAAAATCGTTTATTTTTCTCGTCATCTTTCTTCTCTTCAATGAGCAGATTAAATAATTCTTCTTCCTGTCGAATCGTTCGTGCAATGTGCGCTGCTTTTTCCGACGCATTGATCAGAGCTTGAATAAATGCCGCCATTTTTTATCATTTGCAACCCGTCGATGGTTATTCTTTCGTGCGCTAAAATAAAATGAAAAGAAATAGCAAAAAAAAAATATTTGTTTGTATACGGATGCTACTGCACAACATCAATCATTATCACCGTCATCACTCCGGGATCAAATTCCTGTTTTTCTTTACACCGTTAAACTTCACCATCCGCTGTTACGTAACATTTTGTTGAGTAAAAAAATAAAAAACTCGTTTAGAAATATACGTCGGGTATGAAGAAAAGACGAGAAAAAATTATTACCACTTGTAAATGGAATTATTACATCATAAGCGCATCGCCGCTCATCGGAGACATCACCAAGGGCAAAAGTTTTTATGATTGCCAGGAGAGAGCGCTTAAGTCGAGCATCTAAGGGAAGATCGATACCGACATTTTAAAATTGTTTTTGATTATTTCATTTTACATAAAAATTATTTTAGGGGAAATATTTTTAAAAAATCGAAATACTGATAATATTTTTTCGATTGGTCGTAGATAACATCGCCAATCGCCAGCATGTGGCACATGTCTATATATAGTCCATTAAAAACGTCTATTTCAGTAATGGCGGCTCAGCACTTCCGGATTTGGTAATCTAAAAGGTTATTCATTAACGTTTTAGATCAATTCGTGTTGAAATTTAATCTAGCGAACTTTTTAGTTAAATTTCATTCTCGTTTATATTTTAAAAACTCATCGTCATGGCCAGAAGAAACGAGAGATTCAGAATGCACGGATCATCGCCTTACGGACCCCAGCGACCACCATTTTCATCGACACCACGATTTTTAAACTCGTGGTCCCAGGGCCCATCATTTCGACAGCAATTCGTACCACATTACACAGACTCTTTCAATCCGTATCAGTCGCCAGGCACACCACCGCAAAGTGATTCTTCGTATAATTCTTCATACAACGATGACAGCAACTCGGGATCTCGATGGCACCACCAGAGACCAAAAAATCAGAGAAATCCTAGAGTAAAATAGTTTTATTATTGATTTCGTGTGATTTATACTAATGAAATTTGTTCTTTACCTTTTATAGCAATATCACTCGCCCAGGAACGTGGGTATCGAGGAATATGTCAAGGATTCCATGTTGGAAGATCCCTGGTTGCATTTAGAGAAATCTAGACGGGAAAATGAAAGTCGACAAGAAAAGGAAGCTGAAGGGAAAATCGAGACGACTGAGACGAATGTGGAAGTTAGTAAAGACTAAATCGAAAAATAAATACAATAAGTTTTTGTTTTTAAAAGAATCAAATTTTTTTGAGTTGTAAGAAAAAAGTCGAATTTTTAATTGAAAATTTTCAACTTTCTTATGTAGCACTCGGTGGAGTCTAACCACCAGCAGCTGAGCGAAGCCAGCCACCTCGACGGAAGTGCTTGCGAACAAGAGAAAGCCGAAATATTTCAAGAAGCTGGAAACGAATGATGAAATTCGTCATCGATTTAGTCTTTCAACTTCATCACTTCATGAACTGTTCATTGTGTCAACCCTGAAAATAGAAGGGAAAAGAAACATGTATTATTTTTCCGAATCATAAATCACGATTCATTTCTTAAAAAGTTACGTTTTATAAATTCAATTAATCGAATGGTTTAAATACAAACTCACACACAAAGGCAACAATTAATGTAGCAACAAAGAGAAAAAATGACCTCTGACGTTGACTAGTCATAAATATTGCCTTTGAGTGATTTTAACGTTGTATAATGATAATTTTACGTTTTTTTAAAATTAATTTGTCGATAAACACACCGTTAGTGACAGTTTTTGAGAAATACAAGTGCGATGAACGAATTTTCTTGTGTATAGTTAAAGTGATTTAATTGAATTTCATTTGTTTTTACGCGTATAATTTCCTTTAAAAAATTAACATCGCAGCAGCACCGCGTGTGAATGTTTGAAGCATTGCTCTAACTTTTGCCTCGCAAGTAAAAGGGGTAATTGCTGCGCAATATGGTTTCAATTGTGATTCGAGTGTTTGTGTAAAATAACATTGATTATTTTTTTGTTAGTTAATACTCGCGTTCATAAATATGAAAATTCATGTTCATGGAAGTGTAATTAGCAATTTGTGTGAACTGTTCCCATATAATGCTGTTATTTTTGTAATAAATTTCTACGCATAAACAGATTTTGCCTCACACTAATACGCACCTTTTATGATAATTTTATACCGATTAATCCAATTACTTTCTCCGTATTAATAAAATAGTCGACTAATTCTTTCAGGCAGTTTAACATTAAACTCTTTACTATACGTGGGATAGCCAATTTGGATTCGATGTAGAATTCATCAAGAAATGAAAATAAAACCATAAAAAAAAAATTTAAGAATCCTAATTTGGTATATGCCACTTTTTAAATCTTACTCTACAGGGGTTTTACAGAATTGCAGTTCAACATTAAACTCTTACTACACGAGATATCCAATATGGATTTGATTGAAGAATTTATCAAAAATAAAACCACTAAAAAAAATTTCTAGTTTGGCATACGCCACCTTTTAAATCTTTTCCCATATATTTTGTTTTATCTAACTCGTCTCATACTCTGTAGTGGTTTTATGGAATTAAATTAACAATAGTTGTTCATTGTGCTTAATGTGCCTAACAATTTTTATAAATTTAAAGTCTAAAATTCAAGCTTTTATCAAATTTCATTCTACCAGATTAAATTTCGAGAACTTCCTGTCATTTGATTTAACTCACTAACATTTTTTTATAGTTTCTTTTTGAATTATACGAATTTAACTAATTAAACAAACAAAAAATAATAATAAAAGAACAGCTGTCAAATGAAATGAGATTAGAATCACATTGAAAGTGTTCTTAGGTGTGGTTTTTGCCTTTCCTTATCACGAGAAAACCAGCAATTTGATTGTGATGAGACAATACATCCTCCCACCAATGTAATTCAATCTGATCCACGTGACATCTACCAACATGCTTTTGATTCTACTTTTAACTACTAGGTCGCCCTTTCCCCTTGGACGCCATTCCCACTTCTGATGTTGATTTAGTGCAACACAATTTTTAATTTTTATTGAAATTCGCAAAAAATAAAAAATTTCTCCCACAAATCCAAATAAAACCATTAAAAAAAATAAAATAAAACATGACCCCTTTCTGTCAGAACACCTGTTAAACTAAATTTACTTCGTGTATGTAAATATTTAATTTATGAACTAAAATAAAATAAAATTGAATTTCTTATTGGACGTTTGTTTCACTGCCTTCGAGACTTAGTGGACTTATTTCATTTTTTTTTTCTTTCAAATTTTATTTTTATTTCTTTACAACAAATGTGTATCATTCCCCGTGTCTTGTATTTCCACTGGTGTCATTCATTTGGTGTTTAAAATCGTATTTTGTAAAGAAATCTTAATATTTTTTTTTCCCGTAGATTTTTCCAATAACTGAATTTACAACTCTTACCTTTTCTTGATCTTCAAAACATTTTTATTTTACAAATTAAAATCAAGTTTTAACGCCCAAACATTGGCATCAAAATTTAGGTTCCGTCCATACGATGCAGCAAAATCTCAAGTGCAAGTTTATCCACAAAGATAACACTAAAACACGGTGACGATTCATCTTTCGGATGGAGTTTGTTTGTTTGTTTGTCGTTTCGTCAGCTCAGCAAACCGGAGTCTTCGCTTCGTAGAGCCTAACTTGGGTTTCAAGGAGTTAATCAACATTAACAAAAACAGTCAAATTGCCAGCAGACTATCGATTGTACAATACGAAAACACTAAACACGAAATATGCCTGCAAATCAATGAGGAAAAGAGAAAAATTGACAAATATGGCTGCACAATATTTTTTTCTTATTTCGTAAAAATCGTTTACAATTTCCATAGAAATTACCCCGATAAGCCATCAAGACCCAACATCGTTTTACGTAATTAAATGTAAATATATCGACGTTACCGTATTTCTAATTTAATTTTTACAAAATTTAGAGCCAGAACTACGGTATTATTTAATTCCGAAATTTATTTTTCATTATTTTCATTTAAATAAATTATTTCTTACCTTTCGTTTGGGTCTTGATGCTTATTTGGCTTCATCTTGTGCAGTTAACACATTAACATTAAAAAATCTTAATCAATCCCTCAAACAAATTTACTTTTCCTTCTTATAAACCTACAAAAGGATTTTTTTTTAATACAGCATCTCATTCAAATCTGTGCACAGACAAATCAACTGTACGACAGGATCCAAGAAGAGACGACAACGATGCATCATTTCACACTTTGCCATCGTTTTGCATTTTTCTTTTTAAATATATTTATATCTTATATATCCCGGATGTAAACTATGACGGCATAAATGTTCGTCATAACAACTCAACTCAGAGCAGGCATTTCTCAAATTAAATTAAAATAAAATAAAAAAAAAAAATATTTCAGTAATCAGTTCACAAAATTGACAAAATAATTACTGATCAAAAATAAATTTAAAAAAAAAAAATAAAAACAAAAAATAATTATTTAAAAAAAACAACAAAAATTTCCTTTTATCACAGGACGTTACAAACCCCTATTTGGAACGAAATGAAACCAAGACGATGACCTTTTTTTTTGTCCTCAAAACAGCGGTCCTCTTCCACGAACACCGGGCGTCGGTAGCAAACCTCGACCACGGGCACGACCCCGAAACGTCGCGTGTTGAGAGTGCGAAGAATCGAGCAATTCGTCGGCAGACAACTGTCTGACAGATCCACCTGCATCCTTTGTCGTTGCCAAATTGGGCGCCACTTCGCGCGAATATTTCTCGACGTACTGCTGGACTTTGGTTCGTAGAGGCACTTGGACACCGCCGGGATACATTCCTTGTTCATCGTTGCCCGCCGACGGTCTCGGGCCTCCGACCGTCTCGCCGAGAGACTCGAGGATCGACTCGCTCGTGACAATGTCAGCCGTTCGACCGGTCATGGCGCCACCGCCGCCGCCGCCTTGAAATGGAATCGAATCGCTACTTACGCTCATCCTAGAAGATCCGTTCGAATCTTCCGAGAAACGAGCAGCGCCGCCGGGACCCGTCACTTCGACTCCGCCCGCGAGTTGGGGCGCGGAATCCGAGTGACAGGTTGCGGTAGCAGCTGGGCCAGTGTTTAAAGTCACGCCAATGCCTTGTTGGGCCAACAACTGAGCCAAAGCAGCTTTCACGCCGTCGGTCGAATATCCAACGTTGTCACCGGAAGAAACGTCTTCGGGTCTGGTTCCGTCGAATCCGACATTTCCCGCGTCGCCACCGCCCTTGTGCGATTCCATGTCGTGACTACCAACACCTTTGCCGCGTTCTGAAAACATTCGCTCAAATAATGTTAAATTTTTTTTCTCTTTAAAAGAAAGGAAAATTATTTTTATGATTTTTTTTTGTTTTTCATTTTCTTTACCTTGATTCGCTTTTTCCCGCGATTGACGAAACGACTGCGTTGTTTGTTGCGCTTGTTTGGCGGCGGCAGCCAGTAGTAACTGCATGTTCAAGTTTTCGAGTAACTGAGTAGTGGTAGGATCGATCTGATTACAATGTGTGAATAAATTCCAGCTCAGAATTTTACCTGTTTTTTTTTTTTCTCTTTTCATTCAAGAAAAGGAAAAAAAATAAAATTGAAAAATTTCTTACCTTTGTGTTGAGTAGCGACGTCAATTGCGACACAGTGATGGTCTTTTCTTGTTGCAAAACGTGAGTGATTGCATTCAACTGCCTCTGGATCATGTCGCTGTCCCCTCCTGCAGCGGATTTATCATCTTTCATCTCTAATTTTTTATTCACACCACCTTCTGTAATCCCTCCATAGTCACATCCCCACTTTGCTAACATTCCACGTCACAGATACTTACCATTCATTTCGTGTTCGCCGTCACTTTTTGGTAGCAAAGGTCTTAAAGTTTGTCTGTCTCCGGCACAAATGTTCGTTTTCAGGTCCATTAAAGGTTCTAAAATCAACGGTTTCGGAATATTCGACGGTATTCCACCGTCCCTCGATGCGCTCATGTCTCCCGGCATCATGTTGGCATTGAATGGCCTATTTGGTGCGTTTTCTTGACTTCTCATCGCTTTTCGACGCTTCTTGCTCCAAAATTCGTGACAATCTTGCCATGTAGGTAACCTTAAACGAAAATAAAACAAAATTTGTTACAAAAAAATGTTTTTTAAATTGAACTAATGAGATTTGGGCAGACATTTTCACACAAGTCACCGTGATTGTAAATAAACCGAGTCAGTAGGGCAATTTATTGCATCAAACAGGTTTTTAGTTTTATAAATACCTATTTCGCTAACAAAACTTTTATAAAAACTTAAACATAACTAAAAACATTTTTCCCACTTATTTTTCTTTTTTTTTTACACTGATTGTAAACGAAAACAATTAAAAGAACGACATTTGAATGTCTGCCGTAAACTCATCACAGAGAATAAATAACATACTGTGGTTGATTCATCGTGTCCGGATGTACGTCTTTCAGCCATGCACAATTTAGCGCATCTTCGGCTGAAATTCTTTTTTCGGGGTCTAATTCCAACATTTTATCGAGTAGATCTAAAGCTGGACCCGGCAAGCTAAATTTAAAAAGAAAAAAAAAATTAATAACGAAATAAAAACTAAAAATAAAATAACTCACTCTGCAAACTGTTCCCTGACTCTGCGCCTATAAGATTGTTTTGGTTTCATGGTGGCAAAATTTGGTAAATGAATGACAGAAGGCCAAACTGCTGGCATGGGTATACCGCAAACTTTGCTGATTTGTTCTAATTGTATTAATTCTGTGTTTGCTTGAAAGATCGGTTTCTTGTGGAACAATTCTCCCAGAATACACCTGTTAAAATTTTAAAAAATATTTTAATTTTTCTTCATGTTTTTATACTCTGGAAATTTGATAATTACCCGCAACTCCAAACGTCCACAGATGGACCGTATCTTTCTTCGCCGAGCAACAACTCGGGTGGCCTGTACCAAAGTGTGATCACTTTATTAGTGTATGGCCGTTGCTTGTTTTCTGCGTTGTATAATCTTGCCAGACCAAAATCGGCCAACTTGATTTGACCCCTAAAGAATTTTTTTTTTTTTGTAATTATTATTTCAAATAAGATTTTGCGATTAAAAGGTTGTACCGATTATTCATCAAAATATTTGAACATTTTATATCTCGATGAAGGAAGTTTTTCTTATGACAGTAGCTCAATCCCTCCAGCAATTGTTTCATAATCGATGCGTTGTGCCACTGGTCGAAATTCACCATGCCCGATTCCAAAAGCCCCATCAAGTCGTGATCCATGTACTCAAACACGAGATAAAAATCACCTAAAATACCAAAAAAATAAAAAATTATTAATTCTATGTCTAACACAACTTAAAATACAATTTATTTACCTTTATCCTTCCTGAACTCCAACGCATCTTGTTTGTCCGTGACGATTTCTCTCAAATTCACGATATTCTTATGACAAAGTTGACGTAGAATTTTAATCTCTCGCACAGCCGTGATCGGAAAACCCTCTTTTTCATTCTCCAATCTCACTTTCTTCAACGCCACGAGTTCGTCTAAATCAGAAAAAATTTAAAAAATTATAATTTCAATCAAATTAATTTTATTTTTTAAAAAAATTTACCGGTTTGTTTATCCCTAGCTTTGTATACTTGTCCGTAAGTTCCTTCTCCGATTTGAGAAATAATATCAAACAAATCGACGCATCTCTCGCCCCAACTCGGGGAATCTTTTTTCTCGACCACGCTTTGCTTGCCGATGATCCTAGGTCTGTTCTTCGGCTCAAACGGCGGTCTCGCCGGCGACAAATCGCTGCTCGTTCCTTGCAACGACAACTCGTCGTCGTCCACGACCGGCGGCAGAGGCAAATCGGTGATTCCCTTCTTTTGTGGCGTTCTTTTCTTCTTCGGCTCAGGAACTGGACTCCTTACGTCCGTCATCATATCGTTAATGTCCACACCGGGCGGTAAAGGTAAATTCAATGCTCCAGTGTTTGGTACTGGAGGCGGCGGAGGCTTCTCCTCGGGCGGAGGCAAAGGTGGCACTGATTTAGAAACTTCTTTGGTAATTTCCTTTGGTGCTTCTTTCGATTCTTCTTTCTCCATTTTAATCTGAGGTTCCTCGGGCTTCGAAGCAGCGGCGACTGGTGGTGGTGGTGGCGGTGGCTGGGGTCCCGAGGAAGTGGATTTCGTACTTTTGCTGTCTTCGGCTTCTGACGCCGTACCCGAGTGTTCCTTTGTGTCTGTCGACGATTTTTGATTCTCGACTTTATTTTTGAATTTTTCCCGTGTTTTTATGTGTCGTTTCAATTCTTCGTACAACGTGGCCGTGAATTTAGCGTCAGTTGGCGAACGACGTGACTTGGTGTATGACGGTGACCGCGTCCTGCTGCGGCTTCTCGACCCCCGCCGGACTCTCGAACGATTGTAAGGTGGACTCCTCGTGCGACTTCTCGGTGATCTTCCTCTTTGATGTCTGAAAAATTCAAAATGTCGATTTTTAACACGAAAAAAAAGTTTAATTCGACATTTAAAACATTTTTTTATGACTCAACAATTTACCCCACCGGAAATATCTGACATAAAAAATAAATAAACAAATTTTTGGCTCGAGTTTCGTCGTGAGCGATTAACATAACCAAAAATCTCAATTCGTAATAATTTCCATGACGTCACATCATGTCGTCACTCGACCGACCAATGAAATAAAATCCTCGCGACAAAGAAATAAAATGGCTGCCACCGTGTTTTGATAGATAGATCGAAAAAGACAAAAAAATAAGAAAATTTACCTTAAATACGGACTTCTGCTTCTCGTTCTGCTCCTAGACGGGGAAAAACGTCCTCTGTCACTACACACGCGAGGGGAAATAGGTGATCGCGGGTACCTTCGATCCGGACTTTGGTATCGCCTTTCTCGAACCGGCGTCGCCGGCGATCGTCGCCGCTTTCCTCCGTGTCGCACCGCCGTCGACGGGGGACTTCGATACGCTCTGGGTGGCGGTTCGGGTGTCTTAGAACGTCGACTGCGACGAGGGGCCGTGTGCGGGGGTTCGTGCGCGTAGGAAGAAGATACGGATGGGCCGCGGTTGTAATCGTAATTTCCACTTCTGCTGCCGGCATCTCTATCGCGCTCGCGCTCGCGATCACGTTCCCTACCGCGGTCTCTTTCTCGTTCTCTTTCACGGGGCTTTTTCTTTCTCTCCCTGGACGACATGGGCGACGATTTTTCTTTGACTATCAACTGTTTGTAGGCCTTGATCGCCGTGGCTGGTGACACGTGTCGCCCTTTTTTCACCGGTGGTTCCGGTTCGGGAGGGGAAAGCCGACTGGCCGCACTCATCGCACTGTCGCTTTCTTCCGAACAAAATCCGTCCGAACTCACGTCGTCGTAGTCGTATTCCACCAGTTTTATCGGTCCTTTCGTCATTTTCATTACTTTTGGCGTCGAATCTCGCAATTCTCTGGGCACGCGTTTCCTTTTGTGGGCTTTGTGCACTGATTTTTTGTGTTTTTTATGGCGGCGATCGCGGGATTCTCGATCGGACGGTCGATAATCACGAGTTGCCGACGTTGAGCTCGCTTCCACACGACTGCGAACGGGGCTTCGATCACGTTCGTTTCGTTCCCGAAAATGTCCTTTGGAAGATCCGTGATGATGATCCCTTGGTCCCGGCATATTTACAACTCAGGAATGGCCACGAAATCTTCAAATATGGTAGTGATTACTAAAAGCTACTTACAAAACAACAAACCGCCGCCATTGCTACGACGCCATCTTTGATTTCCCGCAGCCTTACCTTTTTTAGGCGTTGTCGAGTGACTACTTCTTCATTTACGGCGATCGGCTAATAAAACGTGTCTTCACGATCGTCTCGACTCAATAGGACTGTGATCGGGGTTAAAATCACACCTATCTAATGGTTTTTATATTCTTAAAATTATACGAATTTTTGCAAAGGCTGTTTATGACGTTGCAATTTTTCAGACAATGGTTTTTAGACACAAAAGTTAAAATTTAAGGTTTGATTTCTTTTATTTATTT
>JAQFZO010003021.1:0-10771 GCA_034695885.1 Geophilus flavus | reverse complement strand
GAAATTGTCAAAAAGTATTTGAAGAATGGTGTAGAAACAAGTTAAAAATTGGGGGTATAAAAATGGGGTAAAATCTATGTTTTGTTGGGGGTGTAAATTGGGGGTAGGTAAAAAGTTATTTCATGGGAAGAAGCAGGTGTGGGAAAATTCAGGATTTTTTGGGGGGAAAAGCAGGGAATTTGGGGGTCGAATAATTTATCCCCAAATAAAAGTAGTAAAAACTCACCTGAATTGAAAAGTAATTTGCCTGGGTCGTGAAAGAGGCCAGTCAGGGTTGAGTTTTATGAAGGAATTAGCTTGATCGAATGTGAAAGAATGAGGTACTGTTAAATCTATCCCATCAGAACAGATGCAACCGAAGATAAGAATCAAAGCACAGGTTAATAACATGTCCTTCGTCTGGGGGATGTAAACAAAAATGCATTAAATTAGATGATTAAATAAAAATGAAAATCTCATTTCGTTTTTTAGATTTGGGCCATTTAAATCTGGTCAAACTAATGACCAATAGGGGTAAAGGTATAATTTTTGACCTAAATCAGAAAAACAACTTCGAATTTTCATCCCCAAGAGCTAAACAATTCTTTATGCAAGTAGAACGAACTCGTAATTTTTCAATGGATGATGGTTTAATTGGGATAAAATTATTTTATACCTCTTATTTTAAATTTAAAAAAAAATTAAAAGTTGATTTTATTTTAAAAAAATAATAATAATATTTTAAAAATAATTTAAAATATCAATAAGGTCAATGTTCAATCAATTTGACGTCATTCCCATAAGTTCTTAGTCAAGTTTATCAAAATAAACAAAATAAAAAAAATAAAAGGTAAAGGTTGTGCAAGAAAATGAGTAAATAAACCATAAAAAACTACTTTCCTACTTATTAACAAATCTTTTCTAATATATTTTACAAAAATAGACGTTAAAGAATTAACTTTTCAGACATTTGTCATTAGGTAAATAAACCCGAGTTACAGAAAAATGACAGATGAATAAATATTTTTCAAATCTCAATAAATATTTAGATAATTTAAAGCCATAAAAATGTTTTATCAATCTTCAAACGCCCACTGGAAATCAATATTTTACAATAAATAATCAAATGAGGTTGTAACTGCGTGTAAAACTTGTTGAACGAGTGATTAATTAACTGCTTGCGCAATTAATCAATTATATTTCATTAAAACTTACTCGATGCATGTAGAAAGCGAACGACTCGCTGAAATGTTGCGCACAAATTTCTTTTTGGTTGTTGGTGGTTCCGGTTAAGTGACAATGATGATGTCTCTCAAAAATGGAATAAAAAAATGCGTGTAAAAAGCACCAAAGATATGGTTGTGGTGTTTAAGCCTCACCTGTTGTAAATGGGAGAAGTCCTGTGCAAGATTTTATTTTATTTGGCACAAAGTTGATACTAAACTTGCGAGCTTATTTACTCCGAGTGGTTGATATTGTGTAAATAGCGGCAGATTTGAACTTTTTTTTCGAGATATGACAGAAAATGTATTTTTTTTTGAGTTTTTGAAGTTTTTTATTTATTGATAATCTTTTTTATGTTTTTAGGAGATTTTTGAACTAATTTTTGGTTTTTAAAAAATTATGCGTAATTTGCCCCATTTTTCATGCTTTGATGGCGTTTGGCAATGGTTTTGTCAATAAAATTTAATTATATGCAACAAAATATGTTTAAAACTCTTGGTTGTATAATATTACATAAGAAATTGTTATCAATAACAATTTTTCAGTATTTCCTGAGAGAAGCAAATGACAAAACAACTGAAAACTGGAAAAACTCACGAAAAAACATCAGTTATGCGAAGAAATTCAGCAGAAATTCATTTTTTAAAAGAATAATTTGAATTTTTCTTAAGGAAAATTCAGAAAATCTGAACAATTTTAACCCTATCTTTGAAAAAACATAAATTCTTCAGACTTTTTCCACAAAAATCTTCAGAAATTCAGCAGAAATTCATTTTTTAAAAGAACAATTTGAATTTTTCTTAAGGAAAATTCAAAATTTATATAAAAATCTGCACAATTTTTACCAAATCTTTGAAAAAAACAAAAATTTTTCAGACTTTCTCCACAAAAATCCTCAATTAAGCGAAGAAAATCAGCATAAATTCATTTTTCTTAATAAAAATTCAAATTTTCCATTCAGATCTGCCATTTCCAAACCACAAATTTCACCTAAAAAAAAAACTTGAAAAGAATAAAAAAACAACAACAACACGAGTCTTATTAGAATGAGACTTGGCTTTTACTCGTACATAAAAAGGTGTACATAGCAGCAGAGTTTGGGGTGTATGGTACAAATAAATAACATGATAGAAAAATCACGTGAATAAGTACTGAGTGGACACTGAAAACAGGAAGAGGCACAATTTATGGTGTAAAAATAAATTGGCCAGAATTTTTATCTTTTTTAGTTTTATATTCTTACAATAAAACTCATAACCAATAAAAAACAAAATCAAAAACAGAAAAAAAAAATATGGTGCTGCCTACAAATTCATGTAAGATCGAAACAAAAAAATTATAAAATTCAAAATTGGCATTTATGATCAAGATACCAAATTACAAAATGTTTTTATTTATTTTTTTAAAAATTCCAATAGGTAGAGAGAGCATCGAGCATCTTGATCATCATTATTCGTAAGGGAACAAACACGACATATGAATTATACATGAACACGGAAAAGAAGAAAAATATATGTCTTGTTGTATATAGATATTATTTTATATATTTTTTGTATTATACAACTCTATATTAGGACTGAATTATACCAAAAAAAAGTTTTTACTGTTTTAAATTGTATATTGTAAAGAAGTGGAACTGAGGAACCATTTATTTTGTAGATACCTGAGTGTTTTGGGAATTTAAACGGTATACAAATCTTTTCTCTAGTCATATCATTCTTTTATTTTATTTTTTTCCACTGTTCAATATTTTTATTTATTTATTTATTTATTTATTTATTTACTTATTTATTTATTACAAGGAACTATTTTTTTCTTTTCTCGTTTTGGCAAAAAAACCATTTCTTAAATCTTATCTTTTTATCTCACACAATTAGATATGTAGGCCAAAAATTATTTATTCATAAAAAATATTAATAAAAAAAAATATAAAGGAAAAATAAAATCGAAATGAAAAAAACTATTTTTGTCCATTTTTTTAAAATTGAGAAATGAGGTATTCAAATTCGCCGTCAAGTAGTTAACTAGAGGATGATTTGTCGCGTTTAATATTTTTAACAACTCCTTTCGAAATGAACATGAAATCAGGAGTTGTTATTTATTATTATTATTATTTTGTATTTATTTACAACTCAAAAAAAAATCATTTTTGCATTTTGTTTTTTATAATCAGACAACACTTTTCCATTTTTATTTATAGTGGGATCAGTTTACAAAAAACATGTAATGCAAACTTGATAAAAACAACTATTTTTATATTGAAATTCACTGCTACTTCAGAAATAAACAAAAAAAATTAATATATTTATACATATATAAATGTTAAAAAAAAAAAAAAAAAATTACATTGCACTAAGTGCCACTATCCGAAATTAATCTCAACCTTTTATATATCTTTAGAATTAAAAGAAAAATATCAAACAAACCAAAAAAACAAAAAAAATTTTGAAAAAAAAATTTTATCTACTTTTTTTTAAATTTCTTGGCTACAAAATAATATTTAGCCCACATTACCCTAAAGTTCCTCAGAGCATAAGTAAATCATTTCACCCAAATGCCTGCAAATAAGAATCAACTCTAAGTTGCATTCTACGATCCCTATACGATTAAATAATAATAATTGATAATTATAATAATAATAGTTATATATCCAGGTCGTCTTAAAGACAACAAAATATACGTTTATAATACTAACTTTTTTCCACTACATTTAAGACTTCTTATTACATTTAAAAATACCATATCAAGACTTTGTTTGTAGTTTTTTTGTATTTAGTGTATATTATATATAATTTTCTTTTTTTTTTTATTTATTTATTATTTAACTGTCATATTAGTTCAAAACCTTGACCAGGAGAGTATAATCAAATGTCAGTTGTAATTTATTTAATTATTTTTTTTTTTTAAGTTCATTTCCAAAAATAATGTTTCAATTATGTGGTATACACCTGCCAGCCATTTTTCATTTAGGAATTTTTTTTATTATTTTTTTTAAAAATTTCTGCCACTGGGTCAATTAAAATCAGTTTTTTTTGTTATAAAGTTGAATATGCACCCTAATAAAATCTATTTTGCAAGTTTGAAGAAGTTGTATTGACTTCAATTTTTGTTATTAATTATTATCAAATAAAAAATAAAAATTAAAAGTAAAATTTAAAAAAAAAAAATTGAAATTAAAATCCATCAGGTACTCGACTAAACAGTGAATGAATTGATTTCCAATGTAATTAAAAAATAGAAATGAGATTATTTATTTGAAAATATAAAATTCAAAAAATTGATCAGAGGTATTGGTTTTATACTATGGCTTTCGGCGTGTTTCGCCGCGTTGATATTGTATGGTATGTATTATGATGAGCTTATTTGTGCATAGTCATTGGTTGACATACAGTATATTATTAATAAAAAAAAATATTTGTAACAAAAATTGGTCAATAAATAATTTGTTTTTAAATTTTTTAAATTTAAAAAACTCTTGTATAATGTAATGTACTTCAGTATTATTGTATATATTTTCTTCTTTTTTTTTTTTATTTTTGCCGGGTGCAAAATTATTATTATTATTATTATTATACTCTTCGTATAAGGTGCTTTTTTTCAAGTGAAGAGTGTTTTTACGGACAAAAATTTCAAACGGATATACAAAAAACAAAAAATTATATAATTAACCGACACATGTTGCGAGCAAATTATTTAAGCGTGTCATGCAAAAATGATTTGCTGCATCTTGTGCAGTTGTGATAACATATTCTATAAACATTAAAAGAAAGGAAAGTGGCATTCACACGCTGAGAGAAAAAAAAAATAAATACAAAATATTATTATTTAAAATAAAACCATTAAACTGATAACAAATAACGGCCTAAGGTGTTGTGTTGTACAAATCTGTTTTTTTCATCTAAATATATAATTATAATCATAATATTAATACGATTACATGTAAATAAAAAAAAATTAATATAGATTCTTGAGTACTAATATAAGGAATAACATAATACTTATTTTTTTCTAAATTTTTTTTTCCAAAATATAACCAGAATGGTTTGAGTTTTGTCCTGGTACACAAAAAAAAAAAAAACAGAAAAAAAAAATTGTATTGTAATAGTTCGATTTATAACATTGAGGTATTGTATTAGTAGAGGTTTCGCGGTTGTTTAGATGTGGATTACTAAGAGGTATTTGAATTTTTATAAATTATTGTGATTTTTTTTTTTTAAATTTTGAAATGAATATATTAAAAAATTGATGTTAACTGTGTAACTAGTTGTTAGTTGACGTAGTTAACATTGATTTTTATACATGTCTATAAAATCTGCAAATTTCTTTCCAAAAAAAATTAATATTTGCATAAATTTTTGAAACATTTTGTAAAAAATGTTAGAAATGATTATTATTTGTGTGTGTAAATGCTATTTTTGTTTTTGCAGAAAATCCTGTAAAAATTTGCAGATTTTTGTATTTTTTCTGGGGGAATTGTGACAAAATGTTGCATCAATTCCTAGAAGATGATTAAGCAACATCTTCAGAAACCTCATTTAATTTTGCACTAAATTTCACCGAATTTTTGGTCCAATTGACTAGAAATTCGGTTTACGCTGAATCAAAATATTATTTCCAAATTTCCAATTTTCCCTTCAAACATTCCAATTTTTCAAATTTTCATTTCTGGAAATCCACTATCCAAACAACAGCAAATTCTCTAAGATAATTATAAAAAAAAAAATTAAAAATTAAAAACAATAATAATAATTAAAAAAAAAAAAATCATAATTATAATATATTATAGTACATTATGTATAAAGTGGAGAAAGTGAAAAAAAAATTAAAATCCTGAGGTTTGCCTCTTATAATGAATGAAAAAATATTTCATTTAGTGATGTGACTCATCGGTTGTGACCCATAACCTAGAAATGGAAGAATTTAAAAAAGAAAAATGGGAAAATGGGAGGAAAAAAATACGGCCAGCTGTTTTTAAAAAGTGTGTAAAACAATTTGAGCACTGTACAAATTCGCATTTCAAACAAATTTCTCTCCAGGAACCAGACCTTTTAGGAAGCAGCGCAAGAGGATTCACTTTTTGCATTCGAATGCCTACAATTTTTCGAGACCCTCTCCAAACTTTCTTTTTTTTTTTTTTCATTTTCCTTAAACACATACAATCATCACACACACTTGGTTCGACGACTTTTTCAAAGTCTCGATAACTCTTCGAGTCCAAGTGTAAAAAAAAAAAATTTTTTTTAAGCCTAACAACTACGTTTCATCTTGATGCCGTGCGTCTAGAAAACTCACTACTATAATCAATGTAAAATGGCATTTTTTTAGTTTTTGTAATTAAAACAAAAACCCACATTCTCAGAAATGGAATTCACAAAGCAGAGCTCGCTGTAATATAACTCACACTATTTAAAACCCAAAAAATAATTTTTTGAGTTTTTCCGGTCATCATTTTTGTAATGCAGCAAGAAATTTAAATTTTCTAAAAATTATTTTTCTAAAAAAAATTATTTTTTAAATTAATGTTGTTGACTAAATCTCAAATTTCATTTATTTTCCAACCTCAAGTTGAATTTCTAATTTTTGTTTACTTGACTTTCCAATTCAATCACTTTACCCGGGTTTCTTCGATTCTCCGATTCTCGCTAAGCGAGGAAAAAATGTTACGGATGTTTCAAATTTCACATTAATCCAAAAAAGAAAAACAAAAATTTCTCACTGCATTTCAAATTCAGATCTAAAAACTACCAAAACCTTTATAATAAGTCACCATGAATTTTCAGTTTTGAACAAAGTGAGAAAATTGACTGCGCGTCGGCGTTTAGTCGTAGTCGAAAAAACCAGACACTAATTTTACTTTCTCTCTATCAGCAGGAAGAAATTTAATCTCGCACACATTCAAACTGTAAAACCATGTAATCCTTTATATATTTCATATATATATCAAAATTATACTGATCTCAATCAGTAAAAACTGATGACCGTAAATTTAAGAGCGAAAAAACAAAATAAAAATAAAAACTCTACTTTTTAAATCTTTTCAAGATTCTAATACCAATTTGTAAATACACCCAACACTATATTTATACCCATTCACTTTTCCCTCATTCAAAAAATTACTTTTTTAAAATAAAACACAAATAACAAAAACCCTAATTTTACCTCAATCCATAAAATTTTTTTTTTTTTTAAAAATAAAAATCAGATGAAATAAAACAGAAGAAAAATTCCATTTAGCCAAATATGATATCATTGGCTATCTAATCAATTCTACCCTTAAAAAAATAATTATAATAATAACACAGTCCTTAAAAGACCGCAACGTTAATAATAATAATATTATTAATAATAATAATAATATAATAATAATAATAAAAAAAAAATGCAATGGACAAACATCTTTGGATCTTGATTGGGAACTAGGAGGAAAAGTTGAGCGATTTAAAAATTCCTGAGTATGGTTAATAGAAATATTAGAGGGACGATGTTCTCTTTCGTAAATCTTTGTAGCTGCTCGTTTAACGGAAAAAATTAAAATTAAAAAAAACCGAACCTTTTTGTCACACAAAAAAGACTGATTTGTAACAGTCTGCCTTGTGAACTCCTTTTCTTTCTTTTCTATAATATTATTTTTTTTTTGAAATTTTTTTTTTTTTTTTTTTATAATTTTTTTTATTTTTATATATTTTTTTTTTAATGCCATCCCAAACTAAGTTCGGCAACAGCAGCAGGTACGTGGATGTTATTGAGAAGTATGGAAGTTGAATGTTTTGCTTTTTCTTTTTTTTTTTTTTGAAAAATGATTTTTGTTTTTTTTTTTGTTGTTTTTTTTTTATGTCGATTTTTCACTGGCCTGGCTCTAGTTTCACTTCGATTGGTGACTCGTCTAATCTTAACAATGGCATTTGGCCGCATCTTCCAGTGACACTTCTCTGACCGTCACTGTCGTCTTGACTTTGATCGCTCTCTGATGGCTCGATGTCTGGTTGGCACACGATCTGTGTAGGTGCTTGAAGATGATCCCAATTCAGAGCCATAGCTTGACTTATATCTTGGCTAGGCAGTGCTTGACTCAGATCTAAACCTTGAAATGCACCTGGAATGATGGAGAATTTAATATTTAGTGAGGAATTTACAAGATTTTTTGGTTAAAAGAAATATTTGACTGTAAAGTTGGGTTATCGTAAGACTTATTAGTGAGAATTCGGGTCCAGAAAGACTCGAATCTCGTGTTTTTTTAGACATGGAGTGTGATATACTCCGTGAAAAGTGATTTTACAAACACTTTTTTGCATTATTAACTTAACTTTGAATTTATAAATTTATAAATTCAACAAAAACTAAGATAAATTTTAAATTTTATATATAAAATCCCATCCGTGATCTTGGTGTATCTGCGCCCGTGGTAGAAAATATGTTTCCTGATGTATAATCACATGAAAAATGACGCTTTTTTGCAGAAATCCCGACAAAACAGATGTTCTCCGTTAAAATTAGGTCTAAAATGTTGTAATGCCGTTACCCAGGTGCAAAAAACCGTAAATACCCATACGTTTTTAATGGGTTTATTTGAGCTGTTATGGGTTTTGCTAATTAGTGGTTAATTCTATGGGGATATTCAACGAGTTTTCATGGTTTCTATGGGTTTCTATGGACGAAAACGACTCTTTTCTGCCGAAATTGGGTCCAAAATGCCTTAATTTTGTTAAATCAGGTCTAAAATTGCATAATTTCATCAAAATGGGATTGAAAATGACACTTTACTGCATAAACCATGTATAAAATGTCAACATTTCTTTAATTAATTATATTTACAACAAACTTTGCAAATCAAAAATTTTTTGTCAACACCACCATCAAATTTTTTAAAAAATGAAAAATTGCCAATTGAGAGTTAATTTATGATAGTTAAAGTTTCATTATTCAGTGCATTACTGTAAAGTTGGTTGTTTTACATGATGAAACCAACAAATCTGATAAATTTTCTCGAATATGAATTTAAAAGCTCCATTTGCCAATGAAATCTGTTGATCCAATCAATGACAGTGTTCGCAATGAGACTCTCTAATCCCTTAAACCTATTCTGCACCTCTGTATCAAGTGAAGCATGAAGAGGATTTTCCTCGCTCGAGGGAAAGAACTCTGGTAACCGCAATGCGAACAACTATACTAAACTTAAATGATTTTGGAAGTTAATGTTTTGAAAAAAGAAAAAAAAATTGGTTTTTTTCGTGTCTGTCTGATTTTAGCAAATTGCCAAATTATAAATTTATTTTAAAGTCCTCTAGACTATATTTTTAAGCCACGTGTAGGTCTGGATGTAAGATAATATAACTTCATTATGCAAACAAGTTTATTTATTTGCTTAATATAAGTTCGTCATTGAATATTATATTCAACAACCTTCAATCATCGATTTTACCAAATTAAATTGCAGCAGTTAAATGAATGGTTGTAAGGAAATTATAGAAGAACTAGATAAGTACGGTACCCACACAAGACAGAAAGTTTAAGGTTTTGACTGAGCAATATGTAAGATGATAAAGAACTATCCTAACAAGCAGAATAAGGCCCAAGTAAAAGGAAGCAAAAGTTGAACATAAAATCTGCGACAATTTTTGATTATTTTAAAAACTATGTGAAATATCGTAATAAAACCTTGACTACGATAATCAGGAAGGTGAAAAATGGCTACACCTACATTTTTAGACTGATAAGTTGCCTACAACAGACATGTTGGACCGTAGATTCACTGCTTAAAAAGTCCCAAATTGCTTCAATTATCTTCGCAAAGTAGAAAAATTAAAAACCTATCATTGTAAATCATAATAGACTTACATTATGTCAAAGAAAAACTATTTTTAGAGATAAATTTCACACTTTTAACACAGATTCCTTCCTCACAGAAGGAATATTTGACAAGACTTGACACAAAAGCCATCCATTTATAAGTGGAACTTAGCAAATGCTAAGAAATTTCAATTGCCAGCTCCTGAAAGCCAGGCATGTTGTTGAACGGCACGCAAACTCAGATTCCCTTGGAACCCAAATTAAAGATCGAGTTTCAGGACATCCTAAATCCTGGTCTAGCATACTCTTTCAAATGGTACCGTAAAGAAGCCATTGGGACTGATCCTGGCTTCATTTTAGCTCGCCGGCAAACTAAACAACGATTCGCAGTGCAGCCCAACGACATCTTAGAATCCAGACCTCCTCTCAAATATCGGCTAAGATTTCATGAATCCTTGCATTCATAAAAAATCAAGGTGAGTTAGCAGTTGATAAATCCTGTTCTGGCATTTACTCCGGATCAATCATAAGTAAGCTTTATCAGCATTTCATAGCCAGACAGATTATAGTATGGGAATAAATTATTCGACCCCCAAATTCCCTGCTTTTCCCCCCCAAAAAACCCTGAATTTTCCCATACCTGCTTCTTTCCATGAAATAACTTTTTCCTACCTCGAATTTTCACCCCCCAAAAAAACTTAGATTTTTACCCCATTTTTATACCCCCAATTTTTAACTAGTTTCTACACCATTCTTCAAATACTTTTTGACAATTTCCAAG
>JAQFZO010003020.1:0-10771 GCA_034695885.1 Geophilus flavus | reverse complement strand
AGTATTTTTATTTCAAATTTTAGATTTTTATTTTTGTAAAAATTGTGTTGGGCGAACATTTATGGAGTTGGGTTGTAATGTGAAATCTTGATAAATCTAAGCCAAACAGCGTTATTGCTTCAAGAAATCTGCAGATTAATGGATAGTTTTTGCATCACTCATTTTATTGGGCTTATATTTTCTGCGACCTGACATTAGTTTATGTCTTCTGGGATGAATCTGGTGGGTGTTTTAGCATAAAAGATGAGGCAGCTTTTCCTGTTTTAAGCGCATTTATTGAGGCACGAATCCGACCTCACTCGACGGAGTACATCGCAATCTTACTTAATTTTACAAGAGAGCTGGCGCATAAATCGCCTGAGTATGGATGCGCCCAGGAAACTGGTCGCTTACAGTACCATTAAAGCAGGTTTTCACAAAATAGAGAGAGAGCAGTAAGGCTTTATTAGGTCCCCAGCAGCTGTTATAACCATACGGTACCTGTCTGTTGTGCAGAAAAAGACTCAATCCGATTCCAAGTGAAAAAGGCACCTCAGGCACAACCAAAATGGAAAAAACCTTCAAAGGAATGAGGAAATAGGAGGGAGAAGCAACCTACACTGATTGGAATATAGAGGCGGAATTCATTTTGTTCCTGGGCTTTATGTCAGAAGACAAAATGAAACACTCCTCCACGGGAGAAGTGTTGAGTGCTGTCTTCACAGACCTGCAAGGGGCACTAAAATCATGGCCTGTTACTCTCATCTTCCAACTCGCATATATGGGTGCACGGATAAACCGAATAAGAAGTTCACCCCCTCAACATCCTCCAAACCAGAGAAAGAAAAAAGCCCCAAAATAGAAAGGATGACCGAGAACCCAAAAACACAGGAGACATGGAAAGAGAAGAGAAAAGACAAAAGATGACCAGTAAGCCCTGTTGGCTTCAGCATCAAGACACCACTCAATGTTTAGTAATAAATAAGGGAAACCACAGAGGTAGGGCTTGAAAGTTTCTCCCCCCAGAGAGAGTAATAACTAATAAGGCTTTATTAGGTCCCCAGCAGCTGTTATAACCATATGGTACCTGTCTCTATTGTACAGAAAAGACTCAGTCGATTCCAAGTGAAAAAGGCACCACAGGCACAACCAAAATGGAAAAAACCGAAAAAACTGGAAAAATGACCAGGAACCAAACAACAATAGACAAGGAAAAGGAAGAATGAAGTGAGGAAATAAAAGAAAAAATTGCCAGTAGGCCCGAAGATGCCGCTTCGGTGTCTACTAATAGGGGAAATGACAATCACATAGGTAGGCTTGATAGCCCTCTCCCACAGAATGACAAGGCTTTTGGAAAACTATCAACCCAGGCGGATTTATAATGAGAAAAGGGTTTAAATTTAACCTACTGGTACCCCTGCTGTTTCTGAATTTTTATCGTAACGTAATGTGTTTTCTTGTAAGGGGTTGGAAACCGCATCGAATACTTGTACATGCAAAGAAAGAAGAAGCAGCAATAATTTTTCAACCATCTTAGAAATTCTATTATTCATGTTTAATTATATCAATTCCAAACAATCGATTGGGTTTTATCGGAAAGGTATTTTATGGTATTTTATGGAAGATTGATAATGTTAAACATAAACAGACCCAAACTTAGCACAAGATTCAATGGATCCAGAAAATGAAAAATGGAAGAAGCAAAGGAAGTAGTAGTAGTAGCAGTAGTAGTAGCAGCAGCAGTATGTAATGTTTAAGGTCCCTAGAGGCTACAATGGCCATATGCGACCTGTCAAATACAAATGTTAAAAGTCACAATTTAAACAAAAACAAGTACAATAACAAAGGTCTAGTATTTACAATCCTAAATTTCTTCACTATCCAAAATGTTAATACAATCCAAAATCTAGAAACGTAAAAATACCTCACTCATGTATCCCCATTGTGTTGGGACGCCAAGTGAAAAGAAGACATTGGCACAACCGAAATAGAAAAAATAAAAAATAAAATCTAAGCGGAAATATATAAATTCTTGATTTGTTTTTGACCATGACAGTGGAACCAAATAAGCGGATAGTTTAATTTTCTGGCGAACCAATTCACTTTATTTTTAACTAAAGATATAACCGATGTTAATCTGCTTTTCACTACAACAACATAGGCCTTCCAAAAATTTTCATTTTTGTAGATGATACAAATTAATCAGAAAATTTACTAAAAATAAAAACTTAGACCATGGTAGTTAATTAATGTCCGGTCGAAAATTAATTCCTAATCAAACTGTTATTGCACGCCAGTGCCAATAGCTAGAACATTTTACTGTTAGCATAAAATTTTTACTGGGCTATATCCTGGCAGAATAGAAAAAAACATCAAAACTCGACAGAAAAAAAAAAAATCCAAATTTGAATCCGAAAAAACATTTCTCAAATTAAATAAAATTAAATGTCACGAATTACTTTTACCAAAATCTTCAAAAAGAAAGCTTAGTATCAAATAAGTGAAAAAAACAGCAAAAACAAAAATAGTGAAAATTATCCAACAACATCGAATTTCCATCGCCATTTTTAACTTTTAGTTAGTTACCGTACGTGACCGTATCTTGTTCAAATAAAATTGGACTTCGTATTATTCGGCTACACACACTAATGAAGTAATTATCAAACCCAGCAACGAAACAGCTAAGGATAAGCACGCACACATGAACAAAGCTGAAATATAAGACAGAAAAAATGGCGATCAAAGACAACACAAGCGAACACCTCGAGCGAACACGAAGAGAATCACGTGAGTAATATAAAATTATGATTGGTTCAGATGATTACATCATTAAAAAAGAACAATTAACATCGCCCGCTAGTGGTGAAAAGCGGTACTAATCAATAAATCATGCATTCTCATTGAAATTAAAATTTATTCTCGTCAATAAAATTTTATAAATAGATTTGAGGTAAAATATCATATTTTATATCCAAAATATAGACCTTTTTATATTTATATACCTTTTAATCAATAAATTTTCAAATAACCGGCCAAAATATAATTTTAATTAATTAATTAAACTTTACAGAGTAACCTAATCAATTTTTCCCTCAAATTTTCTTTGACAACAATTTGGGCAAAAGATACAGCCAAGATCAAATAATAAACAAAAAAACACTTTATATAATCTTTGTCATTGCCTAACTTATCATCCCGAAAGTCATTTAAATGTCATTAAGGAAATAAAATTAAAAAAATAGTTTTTCTAGAAATTTAGTAAATAGAAACTTCCTGAAAGATTTCTCTACCTAGAATTTCTTTGTTCGTTTCTCACAGTGTCACCTTTTTTTAGCCAAATTTTTTTTGTTTACCCTCCAAGAAAGAATGAAAAAAAAAAATTATGTCCCGCGAGATGTTTCCAAATTTGGAACTCAACATCTGTTGACGAGGATGAGATGAAAAGAAACGACGTTAGCGCTGAACATCCCATTTCTCTGGACCAAAAACAACACTTAACTCGATGCAAACATCTAATTTCTCATTTCACTACATGCGATTTACTTCTTCACACATCAACATCGAATAACGCAAGAAAAATCGATTCAACTGATTGTGAGTCTAGGATCCCCGAACAGAATCGATACGCCATCATTTCTCAGTGCAATCTCGAGCACACAGCCGCAGAAAAACAATTCTCCTGTCATTTTTACTGATAAACGTCAATATGGGTTGCTATTGCTCGTTATTATTTGAATATGACACGCCAAAGATGGTCACCATCAGAAGTGCGAGGATTGGAATTATCAATAGGATCATACAATTACTCATCATCACTTATGTAGTAGGGTAAGCCAATGATTTGTAACAAAATATTATTAAGTATGATTTATATTTTTTTAAATACAATTTTATTTAAATTAATTTTATTTAATTGAATTTTTAATTTTTAATTGTATTCTATTCCATTCTATTTATTTTATTTTATTTTATTTTATTTTCTTTTATTTTTATTTTTTAAAAAATCTAATCTAATCTAATTTAATTATATTTTTATTTTTTAAATTAAATTAAATTAAATTTTATTTTATAAATTAATTTATTATACATATTTTTTTTCTTACTTTTAAATTTATATCTATTTTCGTTCAACCTGTACTAGGAAATTGAAGTTACCGTTTTGTCTTAAAATAACGTGGATGACTCAACTTTGTTTTTTTTTTCAGGTATGTTATTATTTATAACAAGGGCTACCAAGAATTCAGTTCTCTACAAAGTGCAGTCACATCCAAGGTGAAGGGTGTAGTTCATTTGGAACACTTAGGTCACGTTTGGGATGTTGCCGATTACGTTGTACCACCACAAGTAAATATTAAAATATTAAAATTAAATAAAAAATTTAAAAAAATTTCTAATTTTTGGTAAAATTTTAGGAAAATGGAGCATTTTTCGTGATGACGAATGCGATTATAACACCAAATCAAACTCAAACCAAGTGTCCTGAGGTGAGTGAAAAAATCATTTGAAATTAAATAAAAAATTGTGAGATTTGATGAAAAAAAAATATATGAAGTATTTTTGGGTACTAGCATTGCGTGCAAAATAATTAGCCTTAAAATGTTGTAATAAATTAAAGCGGGCGTTGAAAGTGGATGATGAAAACAAGCAACGACCTGAAAAATAAATAGAAAAAAGGAATGAAGTAAAAATAAACATTATACGTACCATAAATCTTCTCGGATGGCTTTCCTAGTTTTGTTTTGAATTGTAGTTGTGAATGACCTGATACAAGATTAGTGTTTTAATGTAAATCTTTCTTTTTAAACTGATGATTTATGTTATTTGAAGTGAAATATTTCTTTTTTTTTTTAAAAGGCTCCATTTCCACAAGCCATTTGTGATCCAGAAGATCCAGGCAAAATGTGTAAGAAGGGACAACCATTTCCAACGGGACATGGTTTGTATTTTGTATATATTATTAATAGAAAACATCAAAGCTGTTTACAATCCTTTAAAAACATTATGACCTGAATACTGTTGAATTAAAAGATATAACAGGTTATAAATATAAGTAAATAGACACAAATGATCAAATACTGTCGTTAAATTGTTCTAATTATAACATCCAAAGTGAAATAACAAGTTAAATGATACACGAGTATTATAGTAAAGTGGCGAAATATGATCCTCTTCTCCATCCCTGATGGACCAATTAGAACTCAGCTATCTAATTAACCTGTCACCTGTCACATTTAATAACTTCACTCTCACGCTTTTAATTTTCTGTACCCATACCTAATATGCCCTGCTCACAATGAAGTAAAGGAATTGTTTTAAAAATTTTTTCCTGTAGCGTTACACGTTTAAAGGTGTGAAGCGATGTTTCCCAGAGTGTACAGTGTACACATAGGTGTTATTATACATCCTTTTATAGGTGTTATTACGATTTAAGTGTATAGAGAGTTTGCGCAAACAAAGATGCCTGTTAGTTATAAGTTATAGTGAAAGAAAGCTAGGATTTTAAAGTCATAAGGCCAGCATTACAAATTATAACTTTGTAACTATAACTTTATAAGAGCCTTAGTAGTGAGCAAACTCTCTAGTAATATTTTACACCTATATAGTTATGCTACGGGAAAATTTAAATGTGTAATTATTTGTGTACAGTATATGTGGAATCAAATCTGCCTACAGAAAAAATGATATTCTTAAAACCCAGTCAGTATACATGGAAAGTCTTTGTCGTGAGTCTGTGAACAGAAAAAATAAACTTTTTGTGGGGTCATAGCACCACAGAAAAAAATGTCCTCTGCCAGATGTTGAGACTTGGCATGGCAGCAGCCAATAGCATCCTATCGGTCTGTGGCACGATCCTGCCAACAAACTAACCAGTGGGACGCATTTAGTTGTTAGCGGTGAACGTATGGCAATTCTGTGCACAGGTTTGTTTGCTTATGGCAGACAAAAGTTGTGAGTTCTAAGCTTATATCCAAACTTTGTAGCTGAAACTTATTATTTCACTTAGTCTTAAAAAATGTAAAGAACTTATGGATTTTCTTTCTTTAATCAGGTGTAATGACCGGCAACTGCATACCATACTCCAGAGATGTCCACACTTGTGAAATCCGTGGATGGTGCCCTGTAGAGGTCAATCGACTGCCCAGGTAAACAGAGCAAACATCAGCCAATTTCCCTCCACATAACATAATCACACTTTTCCTTTTAATAAAAAACCTTCACCAGGAAACCCAAGTAGTAATTACCCACTGATTAAGCTAACTATGTTCCTGTAACAACAATCATAGAAAATGTTTGGTATAATCAATATTGTGTGTGTATATTTGGCATGAAAATATTGAAAATTCACTTATATCTTTCCAGTGACGTACCTTTACTGCCAGGAACTGAAAATTTTACGGTGTTGATTAAAAACAGCATACAATTCAATCTCTGGCCACATATTAAAACGTAAGTTTACATCCACTGTACTAGTAGGAGTATACCGTATCACAAGATACACAACAAACTTTTTCCTCATTTCAGAAGAAACATATTAGCAAATTGGACCAAGACCTATTTGAAAAACTGCAGATATCATCCAATACACAACAAATTATGCCCAATATTCAGATTTGGCACAATCATTGAAGAGGCCAAAGTGAATTACACAGAATTAGCTTATAAGGTAATTTTCATTTCAATAGGTGCATTCAAGAAAAATAAATTTATTTCACTTTTGATGATGTTTTTTACTTTTTTACGTCACGATGACGATGACGTTTTTTTATGTTATCAAAAGTAAAAGCCGATGCATGAAAGCCTCTTTTTGCAAAAAACTAGGAATTCCTGGTTTTCGCAAAAGTTGCTCGTAAAAAAGTCTTTAATCCGAGCACGTGCATAACTGACCCCATAATGGCAACATGAGTAGTCACAAGTATAAGTGTTGCCAGCATGTCCTGGTGGGTAATTACAAAACTACATGCTGAAAGCCAATGCGAAAATCGGAATGCCAAAATCCATTATTAACGGCAAAAGCCAATTCCGATGGCAAAAGTCAATCCATAAGTGGGAATTTATGATTTTTACACAAGCCACTTTAGTAAAAGTTGTCTTTTGCTTTTCAGATTGAATGCACCCGATAATAAAAATTAAAAACAAAATAATAAAAATCTCTGAACTGGACACTTTCTCTTTTTAGGGAGGCGTAGTGGGAATTTTCATCGACTGGGATTGCAATTTAGATTTTAACATAAAACATTGCGTACCAGTTTACAGCTTTCACAGACTCGATTCTGCCAATGGACACGTAGCACCAGGTTGGAATTTCAGGTTAGATTTCTTTCGATGTTAATAAAAACAACAATTCACGTGAAAAATAATTTTTTTTAAAGGTATGCGCTAAGATTCGGTGAAAACCAGAGAACTCTGTTTAAAGCGTATGGAGTTCTATACGTGGTGATGGTCGAAGGCAGAGGAAGAAAGTTTAATGTCATACCACTGTTGCTGAACGTTGGATCTGGATTGGCTTTGCTCTCTGTGGTAAGTACATGATTGTATAATTTTAATGAAAATTGAGAAATGTGGTTGATTTTTTGTTATTTTGTATTTTAGGCTAAAATCATAAGTGATTTTATTGTGTTACGGGTCACCAAGAAAAGAGATTTTTATAGAAAAAAGAAGTATCTTAAGGTTTATGAAGAAGACGATGATACACCGAACAAGGTAATAAAAAAATCGTTTGGTTTTCTTTTGGTATTTTAGTGTTTCGTGACTTAGAGATTTTGTTTTTATTTAGAAACTTCCAATTATATACCATCAGCCAAGCATCCAACAATTTAACATGAAACAAACTGGTTTTTCATTTGTTTAGTGTGATGAATTGATGATCGCTACTGTGTCTGTACCTTGTAGGGAATTGTAGTTTTGGGTTGAAATTTTTTAAGAAAATAACGAAAATGGAAAATGTTTTATATTTTTACCTCAAAAAAATAAACGTTCTTTTTTTAAGTTTTGTAAAGAATGTTGGTTTTTGTTTTTCTTTTAAAAAAATATAATACTGTAGCATGATGTGTTTGTCACAAATTCACAGATTATCTGATAAGATGTGGTCACCACATTTACTCAATTTTAGAATTACCCAATCAACATCGAATGATTGCAGTCATGTAGTAGAAAGGCATTATTTGATCATGAAATGAAATTACCGTAAATCCTTAATATTGCACCCAACAAAAAATTAAATTCCATCTAGTCATTTTCCAATTCGGTAATTGGACCAAAATTGCACGTCAGGGTCTCTATTTTATAACGCCCCACATTATACTTGTAATAGAGACCGCGCACTAATGGCAAAAATCGAATTTCCCCCTTGGTTAAATAGAGACCCGCGCACAACTAGAGAATTTACGGTAGTTGGATAATTTTTTCATGAATTAACTATGAGAGAACGAGACCCGGGGTCGGATCCAAAGAGTGAAGAAGTTTGAAACCAGGTTTTGATAGAAGTTACGATAAGTAGCTTTACCACAGGACTTAACGGCTTCAATTCCATGTGAAGCCATCGTACAGCAAATTTAATTAGCATTATATGAAGATCAATGGAAAGACAAAGTTATGGTCCAGGATTAAGATTATACAGAAGTGGTCGTTTTTAGTTGATTGTACGAGTTGTTAATAAGAATTAGCATCTATTTCAATTTACAAACGTACCGAAATGTTCATAGAATTTCGATTCGAAGAATCTAAAATTTCAATGGCGATTTTTGTGATATTTCGGACGGATTTGAGGTCCGGTAATATGATTTTTGGACTCAGCTCGACGAGAGGATTCTAGAAAGATTCCACATCATGTGTGCTTAATCAATTAATCAATTAATTACAAAGGCAAAGAAGATAAGATTAAGAATATTGGAGAACTTACTCTTAGTCATAGGAAGGGTTATCACTTATCAGTTATCACAATCAGACCCCTCAGTATGTATAGACTAAATTCAACCCATTACTTATACAGTACAGAGTACACATTATACCAATAGGAAAACAATTTACAAGATTAACAAATCTCATCTTATCCAAAGAAATGCTGTAGAAACATTACCCTGATAACGTACGTATCAAACGCATTTAAACACATCGTCCCATAGAATAACAACGTACATACATTACAAAGTATAGTACGAATGAAACTAACTACAATTCATACACTGTGTATACACCAAAATGCAGCCATCATTCGACACCGAATTACCCAAATTTTCATTCGATATCGATTCTTCGACTTCATCGACATATTCCGACCCATCGTTGCACTCGGAAACCAGACACGACATTCCATTGCTATCCTTACCCGTTCTTGAAAACCTTCAACCGGATTTACGATTCGTAACGACATTACGCACCTCGGAAACCAACACAGAAAACACTTCTTCACAGTCACACCCAATACCGATCGGTAAAATCAACAAACAACGACACGAATGTTACGGAATATTTTGCAGCAGCAAATGCGACATTATACGACGAGAGAAAAAAATTCAGGGTAACTTTGTACCGGTAGGAGAATATTTCGGACGTTATCGGATGAACGAAATTCCTCCAGTGTATTACTGTGAAATTTGTAAAAAATATACGCATTGCAAGTGTTATCTCCACAATTCTTCGTCGTGTAAAGTCGGATTCCTCAAACAGGAGGTGACACGAACACGAGAAACTGCGTCACAACTCATCCGAAATGCGGACGCGATACTTTCGGAGGGAAAAATGGAATTGGAGAGGCGAGAAAAAAAAATTCGTGACTTCGAGCGGTGTTTTGATACATTTAAAAACGAATTACAGACTTTGAGTGGACTCGAATTACTCAACATCACCGAAACCATTAAGCAAAAACTTCAAGAAGTGTTTTCGTACATGTACGACAAGTCCTGTAAGGATGTTGGACTTCATTTCCAGTTACTGACGGATGCTTACGGACCGTCGTCTTACGCCACGGGTCAAGGAATAGAAGTCGCTTGCGTCCAAAAGACTTCGAAATTTTTTGTGCATTTTCGAGATTATTTTAATCGGGAAAGAGAGGCTCAGATCGATTTGCTCAGTGTAAAGATTCAGTACAGGAAGGAAGAAAGTTTGCCGGTTGCAATGAACTTGTGTTGTGATTCTGTTTGTATGATTTCGTATAACCCGCAGAAGACTGGGCTACTTTGGGTGTCGGTTTTGATTGATGATGAACATGTAAGGGATAGTCCGTTTGTTGTCGATGTGATTGAGAGTCGTGATGTTTGGATTGGAAGGAGTTTGTGGAAAACTTTGCAGGCGGTGTTTTTCTGTTTCCCAATAATGAGGAGAAGACAATAAGATAAGATTTTGTGTAATGTGTTGCAATGCTGCTTTACTATTCGATTGATTTAGGTTCAAAATAAAACTATGATACACTGAATCATAAATAAAACAGTTTTGCTTATTGCATTTTGATATTAAGCACTATAATTACAGTAGTGCCCATGTACAGTACATAATAGAGATAATTGCAGAAATATGTTGATATTAATACGGCACAAATTAAAAAACACACGTGGTGATACGGGAGTTACAAACTCCCAACTGATAATCTATTCACAGGGAGCGCTTTACATAAAAGACTTAAAGGCTCGCTTAAAGGTTTAGATTTGCATACAATAGAGAACTGGGTTGCCAATAGATGGCGCCCCATTCAGATAACCAACCGTGGTCCTCTTTACAACTCCAATAATTATACAGCAGTCAATATATCCCCAATATTTTACCTCTGAATCTACTTTTATATCTTATAAATTTTCAT
>JAQFZO010003019.1:0-10776 GCA_034695885.1 Geophilus flavus | reverse complement strand
GGTGTATGAAACAATATTTTTAGTGTAAATTTCATTAAGTGTAAAAGTCATTATTTTTTGGTGTAAAATTTAATAAAAAAAGTGTATCAATAATTACATCCCAATTTTATCACTGCAAACATCAATGTCTGCAGAAGAAAATAAAGAGCCAACAACTCTGCAGGTGATATAGAATAATCAAGGAATCCAATTTTATTGGCATCTTACTTTCATTCTTTTGCAGCATGCCATTTGCAATGAAAGAAAACACTGACATGTGCAGCACAGCAGAGACTGCGAAAGAAGTACGAAACTTGTACTATCGAATAATTCTGACGACTAACTTGACAAAAGACTGTTCGTGTGTCAGACCCTGTGAAATGATGATTTACAAACCAAGTTCATTTTCACAAAAAGTTAAATCAGAATTTTTTCAGGTGGCTGCTTTTGCTGTAAATATTTATTCAAACAAGGTCGAATATGTGCATGAAGTATTCTGGTATTCGTTTGTAGGATTAATTAGTGACATTGGAAATGCGATAGGTCTAACTCTTGGTGTTTCCTTATTGATTGTAATTCATCTAGCCTTTAATCACTAATGTACAATACAGTTATAAATGGTTAATGTGGGCTGGAATCACCTATATTTTGGCACCAAATGGCCAATTTTTCATAGGTCCTCTGTGATCGGTCCGTAGTTTTTCGTGTAAATCGTTGCTATTGGCTGATTAATTGGCATACACAAAACACTAATCAATCCTCAGATGCATGTAACCATCAGGGATGTATTTACGCGAGTCCCTGTTCTCACCCAACTGAGAATCAGGACACATTTTTTCGATGTCAATCACAATGATAACTGGACACCTAATGGCATGATCTGTTTACATAGTAATTTTAGTGTATTGTAAATGTTCTGTACTACTTTCCAGTAAATATGTAATTATTCTCTAATAACATAAAAAGAATAAAAAATAAAATCAATTCTTTCACAATCCATTAAATATAATCACAACTTTAAATAAACTTAATATTCTGTACAGTCATCTGAAAGCTCATGAATGCATCATCTGTAATCAACAACCGGATGGACACGAGCAAAGACTTGAGTAACAGGTGGAGTAACCGACATGCTGTCCAAACATTATCTCATTAATTAAAACTTCTCATCATATCAACACTTTTAATGCCCTTCATCCCTTAACAACAAAGTCTTCAGCCAGAGGAATCCCACATCCAGCCAAAAATTTCCCATGAGAAAATTTAACAGGATTGATTCCCTGTTCCTCACATTATTATTTTCAGTTGAGTCAAAGTGAACATAGCTTAAACCAGGAATCAAAATTTATCTATCAGCAGAAAACAGATTGAGCAAATGATTTCCTGTATAAGGCACAATCACGGTTAGTAACCGTGACCGAAATACTGCAGACACGTGCTAGACATTTGTCAACCAATTGCGACTAATGCTAATTACTCTTGACCTTTCACTTCCCGGAATTTCCTTCTTTCTGACATGAACTTTCAAAAACTGAAAATATGCACACCTTTATATACGGTAACACATTTTCATTGAATAACACAACTTCTACAACTTGCAAACATGAAATACATTTTCATTACCGTGTGTGTCGTAGCCCTGGTGAGTCCAATACGGTACAGCATTCATAATAATTTCCATATAAACTAAGTTATAATTATTGCAGATTGCTACTTGCAGTGCTAAGCGATGCTCCTCTGGAGATGACTGTAGCAGCAATGAATGCTGTAAGGAGATTGGCTTTGTAAAACGGTATTGACATTTCTTTAATACTAACACTATGTTTACATGGCATAAATAATCTGAATTCAAAAAATTCACGAGTTACAAAATACATAATTAGCTGGTGTTTACATGGCCTAGATTATTCAGTTGCCAAGAAATGCGTGCAACAAATTTATGAAACTGTTTTTAGAATTCCCATTACATGTTCTTGCTGCTTTAATTTGTGTATTTATGTGACTCATTCAGGTTTCCCCTGTCCAATTTTACACTCAAGCTAAACTGCCTATTCTAAGGCTTGGAGCAAATGGCGCTTAATTGTGCTTGCGTTTATGCACCAAGCTTGAGTTATGTGCTTGGTTTTGAGGCATAATTTTCCAATCCATCCTCTTTTGATTTTTAAGCGCCACTCATGCGTACTGCGTTAAAAAATGGAGATCCCAGCATTGATCTAATGGTTTCAGCTCCAGATTAAATGCACGCATAAGGGCGGATTTATTCTGGGCCTAACATTAAATTGAGCATCAGCGCTGCCATTTTCCTACCAGCGATCGACTATAGTAAATTATTCTCTGGTTTGTGTCATGTGATTGACCTGCTCATGAACAGCTCCAAAAATCTTCTGATTAAGTACATATTTAGAATAATTCACCCTTGTTGGGAGGTTTTGAAAAACCAGCTTCAGTTTCATAATGGATTTTTTATCTCTAAATTCAGAAAATCCGGATATTTATGCCGTTCAAATGCAGTTTATGTATAGATTTTAGTGTTTTGCTTATGTTATCTTTGAGTTTCATTTAGATGCCGACCATTGAATGATGTAGACCATAGTTGCAATGGGAATTTCAAATGTGGATGCAAATCTGGATTGGTGTGCAAGCCATATGTATGTAATCCTATAAAAGACAGTACTTATTAGTACTGTATGAGAGCTAATATATTACTTTTTATTTCTTTTTTTATTAAAGGAAAACTTATTAGACAACTTTAAACTTGGAGAAGGAAAATGCGTAACTCCTTCATCTGAATAACATGCTGGAAAAACTACTTGATGGCAACAAACAACATTTGTTGTAAAACCAATACAGTTGTTATTCTTATATATGCTCTCAATAAAACATTTTGGCCATTAAATTACATTACCAGTATACGTCATAAACTTCAAAAAATGTTATAAAATTTAATTTGCTTTTTTCTGATCAATATATTGTATAACATGCAAACATTAAAGATGTAAAATTATGCCTCATAAACTTCAAACATGTTATAAAATTTAATATGCTTTTTTCTGATCAATGAACTGTATAACATGAAAACATTAAAGATGTAAAATTATAGCATTCACTGAATAACAAATGTTTCAAGTCATAAACTAACTTTCAACAAAATGGTTTTATTTTAACTGTCTTTTACTACTCTAGTTTTATGCTGTTATTGAGTTTCTTAGACTTCCTTATGAAACTAAGACCAGTTCACATAACATGCCTCTGGTGCTCATCTAAAAAAATTTATCTAAAGTTTCTTCGAGGTAAATTTCAACGGAAGTTTGGTAAAAAGTATGTGAATTTACTGTATAGTGAACATCTGAAACAATTTAGTAAGCAAAAACATTATAATGGAGAAAAATCGATACCGGCACGTGCTGGTCAGAAAACGTCGATTGGTAAAATCATTAATCTTGGAGTCAGACAAAAAACACATAACACAAGAGTTTTCTATCATCGCAGACAGCACTCGATCATTGAAATACCGTATTTTCTGGTCATTGTTTATCTTTATGTGTTTTCTCATTTATTGCTACCAAATGTATCATCGCATATCTTATTTCCTATCTTCACCAAAAGCAGTCAACGTTTATGAGAAAACATTGGAAAGTTATCAATTTCCACCTGTTACCATATGCTCTTTCCAGAATGAGTACACTGTCCAGTATTTCAAAGAAGAAGGTCCAGGTATCTTAATGGATAGTGTACCATACAAATTACTCCTTTCGTCAACAACTAAAGCCGAAGTTTCCAAAATTTGGAATTTAAACTACAGGATTGATATGATAAAAGAAATGTCGTTTGGCAAAACGAATGACAAAGTAAGCGAATATTTATGTCATTTTTCTTAAATTACTTTTCAATAATTTTTCTAATCTTAGTTACGAACTCCACTGGGATTGCAACAAGTGCATAAAATTTCACCATGGGGTACATGCACTCAAATAAAAGGTGTAGTAAAATGTATAGTAAATGATTTTGTATGGTGATTTACCATAGCGGGTTTCATAAATCAGTCGATTTTGCGAGTTTTCGATTATGCGATTATCGGATAATCTGTCAATCCCTGTCACACTTGGTTCTTGTTTCAACATTGCATTAACCACATGTCATTAACCATTATAGTCTTCAGATCAAGTTTAAAGGTCCCCTGATTACTTCATGCAAAAAGATATGGGGAGATAGCGGGCAATGGCACAAAACGGCAATTGCTATGTGGGACCTTTAGCAATGCACTGGCTTACACTTGTAGCTGTATAACTATAACTTTATAATGCAAAATTGCCATGCGCAAACTTGTTGTTTTTTGGTTGAGTTTTGTTGTTTTGAATAATTTAACCTGGTCTGAGATTATTTATTGATATGATTTTTGCATTATCAGGTTTTTGTAATGGATTGTCTTGTACTGATAGATTTTGGTTGCTTGATTTTTTTGTATTTGATTTGCTTTTGTTGATTTGGTTTTGTTGTAGGGAATTGTACAAGAATGGGAAAGTTGTAGTTTTTGTATAATCTTGGTTTTTGTTGTTTTGATTGTTGTTATTTGGAAATTATTCAAAATGGGGGAGTGTTGTTTTTTGGTTGAGTTTTGTTGTTTTGAATAATTTAACCTGGCTTGAGATTATTTTTGATTGATTGTTTTTCCTGGTTTTTGATTATGATGTTATGGATGAGTGTGACTGTTTGATTGATTGGTTGTTTATCGGTTGTAATTGCCATGTTTTGGAATGGAATTTTGAGCAGAGTTTAAAGAAGTAAAGTCAACAAAACTCAATATCGCTTAATCGTTGGTTAAAATACATGTTTGAATTTGTCAAATAGTTAACAGAACATTAGTTGGAAACGAGATCACCAACGAAATGAAAATTAACGTAGAGGTACCTCAAATATTACCGCCGAATGGACAAGTGATGGTAATATACTAGTAGAAAACATTTTTTTTCAAACGTATGCCATTCTTATAATCGATTTCCTCAGGTTTCCACAGATAAACCATTCGACTTTCAACTGGCACTAATTGCATTGGTACAGAGTGAACTATCTGTGAAGTTTAGTCTTTCGCAAGTTTGTTGTATAACCTCGCCAGAAAAGTTGTTGGATTTACCTTAGGGAAGAAACTGATTCTCTGCAGTTGTTGCCCCTTGTAGCAGGCATTGCCTGCTACATTTGATATCTTGCATCTCCCGATATAAGGCAAATCCAACACAACTTTTTATGCACAGTAACAAAATCATGGTAAAAAAAAATTGTAACGAGCAGCATTAACCAGAATGCCCTGCATCTACTTTTTATATCTATATCTATATCTATATAGCTAAAATAACTGACCAGTGAGCCTCTTATTCAAGCAAACGCAATTAAGAGGCCTGGGCGAGTCTATTTTGGTCAGTACTACTTGTGAGAATTCTTTAGACCATGACTGTATATCTATGGATAGAAAATTTTTCCCCATTTCACCCAATCTACAACTGAGTAGTTCAACTTTCTGCCACTAGAGACAAAGCCACACTACTTTTACACTACTATTTCTACCCTCGAGTAAGACTTTTCGCTGGGAATGGAAAATGATCCTTTTGTAAAACTGGTATGTGCTTTGACCCTAGTGGCCAAAAGTTGAACTATTCTGCACTCAGTTAACAATTTGGGTAGTATGGGGAAGAAGAAAATTTCTTTTGTCCAAAGATGTACAAGACATGAAACCATTTCAGCACTACTTCTTAAGCACCAAGGATGAACCATGCGTTTCCAACGAGGAATTCTTGTCATGTGGTATGAAGTGCATAGAAAAATCATTAGAAAATGATCACTGCAGGTAACGCTAGTTCCATATTTTGCATACTGTATAATTATTTATGATAAATGTTTGGATCATAGCCTACCATATCAGTTGAACCAAAATCATGGCATTTGCAATACTTCGGCTATGACATATCAGTTGGTATTGAAGCACATACGAAATATTGTAGGACCAACTCCTTCTAGTGATTGTGGCTGTCCAAGAAGCTGTGTAAACGATGAAATTGTTATAACTATTCATGTTCACAATATTGATGCCAGCGACAACATGGTGACCAGGTTGCAGTTCTCGAATCGACTGGTAACTGTGTATGAGGAAAAATGGATCTATGACTCTATTAGTCTCCTTGTTGATTTTGGAGGAAATCTGGGTCTGTGGTTAGGATTTTCATTGCTCTCTTTGCTAGATTTTATAATCAGTCTGGCAATAAACTCAAAAAGGAAAAAAATTAAAAGGTAAATGCATCATCAAAGAGGCGTGGCATATTTTCCAGCACAATGACTTTGTTTCAAATGCCGTGCTTTATTGGCTGGGATGGTTCACATGGCGAAAATAGGCTCCTCCAGAAACGTAGTTATCGTGAACACACTGTAACGACCTAAGATCAGTGCACGTGCGTAATCAAGGCTTCGATATCCAATTAAGGGCTCGATTCTTGATGCATCATGGGATGCTTCTATCATTTTATTTTTTAGCTGGTGACTATGGTACACAAAATGAAAATGGTGGCTAAGTGGGCGGAGCTTCCTGTTGACAAGGACTCGACAATGCCTTCATGTGGCAGTAGCGTGCCGCTATGCTATGAGCGATTCCCACTCTGCTTAAACCAAAGAGTTGTCAGAAAGGTTAAGTTTATAAGCTTCAATTGGCACAGGACTAATGTAACAAAGACCTGAATACCAAATGAAGGCCACCATTTTGGAAAACGGATTTCTGGGATATTCTTCCTGCGCTGTTAACCCAAGGCTGGAGACAATAGATAAGTCTGAGCACTGAAAAACATAGAGGTTATAAAATGGTATAAATTTGTCCCTATTTGAATACCAATTAGGTATATAGGTATCCTATTAACACCTTCGAGGTATTACTACAACAAGTTATAATGTCGACAACTTAAGATTAACACTTCAAGTTATACTGTACCTTCAATAGTATAATTGAACCAGATATACATTAATATTTTTATTGGTATAATTGAAACCGATATCTAAGGTATTTGATGATGAAATAATACCTTATTGGTATTCAAATAGGGAAAAACTTAATTATATCATTTTATACCTTTTACATTTTTCAGTGAGCAGTTACTCTGAACAATAAAAAGACGACAACAAAGTCTGCTCAGAGATTATTGTTCCATACAGTGGTGGTCTTGGACATTTGGCGCCCTTAGCCAGTCATGTTGTAGGCTCCCCTTCCACTCTCAGATATTCCAAAAAAGGTCATTTACTCAAACTGTTTACATTATTTAATAATGAATTACCGCAGTAACAGCTCACTAACCTCAACCGACAGTGCCACAAAAAATAACAAATAAAAACAGCTGATGCTGCAAAGTAGCCTTTCCTGCAATATTGCCCTAGCGCGGTGCCTCTGCTCAGGCGCCTTAGGCATTTGCCTAACTTTGCCTATCACGAAATTCACTCCGCTTCATAGTTAAACAGAAATTTGGATCTTGGAGTGTTGTCAGAGCCGTCTCTGAGGACTAAATGAAAGAACGCCCAGAAACAATTTTAAATGGTGGCTAAAGCTAGTTCATACGTATTGGTGCATTAACTGGCGAGACTATATTGCACAAACATGATATTAATCGCCGACTAGCTTTAGTAATGCCGCCATCTTGAATCATGTGGCTTGAAGCGATAAAGTGAAAAATATTTAACTAGTGCTTTGCCCATTGAAGCAATGACTGGCCTTCACAATGTTGGTCACATACATCGCACAAACACTGTGCATGAATTGTCAGTGAAGCGTATATTATCCCAATGGTATACAGTAGATAGGTGGTTTCCACATCTTTCCTTACAAATCTTCTTGTTTAAACTATTCATATCTTTATAGGTTTAGCCGTTTCAGCCATATTGGGAAATTTCAGGCTCATGTCAAGAAACATCTAAACAAATTCAAATACTACACACAAATGATGAACGGAGATAAGAGACCCAAACCAAAATTGACATACGCAATCTACATCGTTTGCAGCGTATTATGTTGCTACATACTTCAAGGTCGAATACGTTTGTATTTCTCGAAACCGATTCAAAAAGTAGTGAAAATCGTAGAGTACGAGAACATGACTTATCCAAACTTTGTGATTTGTCCGGCTGAACTTTCGGCAAGATTAAGCTTAACGAAAAAAAAGTTCTTTGCTCATAAGAAGATGAATTCAACTAAGTGTGAAATCGATATTTACGATCTTTTGAATTTCAAAACAACATCCAGCATCGACAAGCTCTGGAAAATGTTGTACATGCATGAGAACTTTGTACGTGACCATCTGCTTCATGATCTTGTAAGTCTTATTTACCAACATGTGTTTGCATTAAATACTTTAATGTAAATTAAATCTATCAAAAGAACCCATTTGAATATCCAGAATACAACAGTTCCCAGGTAAATTCCACCTTTGGACCATGTGTGAAACATACATTTGGTATAAATATGAAATTATACACTAAGAAAAGATTATTTGAACATTTGTATATAAATTGCTTTAGCTTCATCAAAATTTAAGACTCTAAAAGAACACATTGTAGGCGTAGCTGACGGAACATATCCATGCAAAGCAGAATTTTTTCCTGTAAGTATGAGACATCAACATTATTTTTCCCGCACACAATGGTTGTTTCAAAACGCCCTGCTTGATTGGCTGGAATGGGTCACATGCCCTATATAGGCTCCTCCTCCCGACAACAAAGTTATCAGGAACACACTATAATGTTCTGTAATATGTACGGAAAAGGGACAGTAGGTTCTACCAGCAGTACAATGGCTATGGCAACGACAACTTGAATGGCTAGCGGAAATGTCATCACTATTTGGGCTGCCTTAGCTGTTATGGACATTCTACAGTATTAATACTTTCATTTCAAATTCCTCCCACTCTTTCCCCCAGCCTATACAATTGGTTGAAAAATCACGCAGCACGCACCATGGTAGGTTGTTTGCAAGTAGGGTCACATGATTGTAACTACTCTATAATATTGATTTATTGTTGCTATAGGCAATTGGTTGGATTTGGGCTGAATGATGTATCAAACGTTTTGCATTTTAAGGTTTTCGTGAGTCCACCCGAAGATGCTTCTTTTTATCCTGAACAGCAAATTGATATTTTATCAGGGAGAATCACAGCAGTTTTAGTAAGATATTGGAAGGTAAAGATATCAGTAAGAATACCACAATAGCAAATGCTCAATATTTCAATATTTCAACGATAATACCATAGCATGCTATGATAATACTAACTCAAACAAACAATAGAACAATTCAGCTAGTGTGATTATCATAAATCAACTCAGGTCCATTTGGAATTGATTGTTGTTTATCAGCGTGATTGTGATTGGCTCGGCTTGTGACAAAAAGCAAGGAGGGGGTAACCCAAAATCCAGAAAAAATTAATGAATGAACTAACACATCACGTTGATCTCTAAATTTCTGTTTATGTCAGCGAAAAATCACTAATTTGAGACATTTTTTTTATCTAAGTCAACGAAATGTTCATCGATCAGTCGAAATTAAAAACCTAAACCATAGTATACCGCCCGGTCGCTTGAAAAGCTGATGTATTTATCAACCCACGATTCCCACACTTTGTTTCACCCATTGTGGACCATAATTTGTGGTCGGCTCGGCCGCTTTGTCCCGCTGTTTGTTTGAGTTCAATTCTGAGCTTAATTTCCTCTAGAAACAAACAGTTTTTTACTCCATTCAGGTAAAACATTTAAACACTCGTCAGCAACCGTGCACTTTGAATGCATCTGAATATTACGAGTGCAAACACAAATGCTTGATAAACAAACTTAGAACTCATCAATTATGCAGGTAATATATTTTCCAATAAAGAATCCAGGTTATGTGTAAGAATAATAAAATAACTTATCATTGACAGTATGCCATTTGCCCTGAAAGAAACCATAGAAACGTGCAATACTCCTGCAATGGCTAAAGATGTTCGAACAAGTTACTTCAAAAACCTGTATGGTACCGATGTCGAAAAAGAATGTTCTTGCTATAGACCTTGCGAAGTATCGACATTCAAGATTTCAACATTTTCCCATTTCACACTTGTAGACCTTCAATGCTCTGTCATAGTGGGTACAGTTTACACAAATAACTTGGAGTTGATGGATGAAATTTTCAGTTACTCATTAGTTGCTTTGGTGTCTGATACAGGGAGTGCATTGGGGCTTACATTGGGTATTTCCTTATTACTAGGAGTTCAGTCTACCCACAATTTATTGACAGCTACGTCCCTCACCATCTACAAAATATACAGGCTACCACATTTCTTCACATAACAATTTGTGCTTGCCCTTGAATATAACCCATGCTGAAAACACTTGTACTAATAGAACTTACTGTTAGTAGTAGCGAGGTTTAAGGTTCACAGCGGCTGCTATGGCCATACAGAACCTGTTAAAGACAAAATTCAAACAAATGCACAACGACAAAAGTCAAATGACACAACTCAAATTTTTACACAATACAAAATTTATGCACAGTCCATTGTGTTGGGACAACCAAGTCAATGCCAACGGAAAAGAAGACACCATCAGCACAACCAAAATAGAAAAAATAAATGAAAAAATCATAAACCGAAAATTCAAAGCGCAAAAGAATGACCAGGAACCCAAAGAAAGAATGCAGAAAATGAGTTTGGTCAGAGCCCTCTATGAATCATTATTTAATTGCAGACATTAATCTGTCTATACCTCTAGCAGCGGCAGCTAAGGAAAGTACAAAGATCGGAAGAG
>JAQFZO010003018.1:0-10776 GCA_034695885.1 Geophilus flavus | reverse complement strand
AATCAGTTTCTGCTATTGTTCTAGTAAATTTGTTTTTTAAAATAAATTATGCAATTTTCCATTATATTAAGAAATGTAATACTCGAGAAAATTAGCAAGCAAAGCACGTCAGTTTCTTACTGACTTTGTTTTTATCTTGTCAAGTGCTGTTATTAGAGCAAGCGAGTATGGGCAGCAAGCTGTCAGAATAATCCAGAATTGATGGTGTCAAATTCACCCCAGCCAAGCTGACAGGCAGTGAAAAGGTGCCATAAATTATTAGACCCACGTGTCATCCACGACATCCACAGTGTAGCCAGGCCCAACTAGTGTCCGTGTCCACACTCAACACTATCAAGTCTCTCATTTTTCAAACGTTTCAAATGTATTTGTTTCAAACTTTTTCATGTGAAAAAAGAGAAAAAATTTTTTTTCCAATTCAACAAAACTAAAGAAATGATAAATGGAATAAAAGATGGGGATTGACTTCGGAAAAAGTGAACGACCTTTATCTACTTTTGCGAAAACAATGCAAAGCACTTCCGTAGGACGAATCTCTTCTATTGAACTATTTACTAGTAACGTGGTAAGCGTAAAACATTGCTGTTGTTAAAACCGTTGCATCAAATATTATATTCAGAATTAACTAATAAAACCAATGACAAAAAGATTTTAAAAAAATCATGTAACAAATTGAATCAGTAAAATTTTTCTCTGAAATTTTCTGTGTAGTTACATCGTTATTACTCTTACAAAAGCATCAGTTTTTTTTGTCACATCAATTCTTTTCACGATGACTTATTGACAAAAATATTGATTAGTAATCATAACAAAAGATGTGAACGAAGTTTATGCGCAACATATATTAAATATTAAATCATTCGAATCAACAAAAATATTATGACAGGAAACGAATATATGCAACTATAATTCCACATCATACAGATCAGCATACAAATCTCGGTTATAACCATGACACCAATTATTTTGTATTTCATCCTACCTGCTACTTCCGTTAGTTCAATTTTGGAAGGCTCTGATAACTCTTCCTCCGACGGCAACGATTGAGGAAATTGATGATCAGGTAATCTTGGAGCTGCCGGACGCTGTTTCCGTGCTGGATTCCAAAAATAACAGTAACAACACCTAAACGCTGATCATTGAAAATATATTAACATTAATTAATTCGAAAATATTCGATCTATGTACCTATATATTCAAATTCTTCCTTCAGTGCCATTCCATTGTGGGAATGACACTGTCGGCAAATGAGTGCGAATCGGGTGTTAGGGCCATCGCCCACTAAATACTCTATTAATCGTTCCATAACTGTTCTCTCCCGTGGCAGAATAGGTCGCGGCATAGGCGGACCAGGGGGACCTGAAATAAATAATTTGAATTCACTTTTTAAATTTTAAATTTAGTAATAATCACATACGAAAACCAGCCATTCCCTGCTGCAAGGAACCTGCCGAAGGCATTCCCTGAGAAAAGCCAGCAGACCCTGATGATCGTCCTGCTGGCATTGATATTTGTGATTTTATATTTGGGCTCGACATCCCGACAGGAAAACCAGAACTGGGAGTCGTAGTCCGTCGCCGAATGCCGCGAACTAAATACGAAATAAAAAATACTCTTGTAATAACTAGGCTTTATTAATCGTAATAATTTTAATGACGTCATGATAACTGTAAAGCATACCTGGTTCTGACACAGTCGACATTGCATCTTCACTCGTAGTCTGTAAACAAATTAAAAGAATATACAATTTGGAATTTGGTTGTATGTGGCTGGCGCCCTCTGTGTTAGTCAGTTGAAAACAAGTTTTAAATAATTTCTCATGAAAAGGTATCAAGGTTGAAAAATTATTTAAAATATTGTTTTACCTACTAATTCTTTAAGTTTTATATTAAATGCAAGTAAAAATTAGTAATTATTAATTACGTATTTTAATGTATTTTCGTCGAATGAGTAAAAATTATCAGTTCCTTCTAGGAAGGAAATAACTGATATCATGGTATTATCAAATTCTTTTTGTAAGAATCGACATTTCATTATAAAAATAAATAAAAACGTCAAAAATCGTAATTTACCCCGGGTTTGTTGCGAAATTGATCTGGATCATATTTTTCTAACAATTCTCGAGCCACTTTGTACGTTTCAGTTTCCATCACATCTTCCAAAATTTTGCGTTTTTTGCGAAGTAAATCGGTCAAACGTGTTTCGTTTTTCCGTAATCTCGATTGGAAAAACCATTTTGTTAATTCTCTCAACACCCATACTCTGGAAAATACATAAAAAAAAACATTAAAACAAATTCCATAACTTGTAATTAGATTTAAATACTTACAATAAAGGAAATAAGACTAAAGGAAGAGAGTAAACTACTTGTTGACTAAGCTCATTTGGAAAATAATAAAGATAAAAAACAATTGCAAAGCATACATAAACGACCACTGAAACTGCAATCAGTGATCCTAAAAATTGTTTTTGTCGTTGCTGAGTACATATTCGATATTCGTGGATATTCTTTATGTCCTGTAAAACACCACACTATTAAAATAAAAGGCAAACTCACACAACTGTCATATAAATTTACCTTTTCTATAGATTCCAGTTGGTCTTTGGTGTTAGTCTTCTGAAAAAATTAAAAAAAATAGATTATCAGTAAGGTAAGTAATTAATTTTAGCTTAGCTTAAATTATTTTTAAATTCAAGTCATAAATTTTATATTTATAAACACACATTGGGCACTAATTCAATTCGCAACCCTAACATGCCGAGTTCTGCATCAGAACAATATAAAGAATGCAGAGCTAATTCAATGCCGTTGCACTTACATCATTGTCTTTTCTGATATTTGTAAACTTACCCTAAATCTTGATAGTAACAAGCCCATGTCAAAAAGAAAATTAGTACAAAGTCTGGATTGTTCAGTTGAAAAACATTTGTCAACTCCTGCTTGCTACCGAAGTACAGACAGCCATATTTGATTCGTGACAGCACAAGGTTTGTGTGGTAGATTCAAAACCAGATGGTTTCGGTGCTGCCCTCCTTTGGTAGAAGTGATGGAATGGAAATTGATGTTTTCTTTATGAGAAAAAATAAAATATCTGATAAGTAAAGTTTAAAAGTTTTAAACAAACTATTTTATTAGCTTCTAAAGGAAATTTTCGTAAAGTAAAAGTTTTTTGTTGGAAAAACTCGCTCATTTGGAAATCAGTGAACTGAATAAACAGCATCAAAAATCGTGCAAGAATATCATTAATCACATTTCCTACCCGAAATGTTCAAATTTTATTAATTATAAAGACGTCAAATATAATTAATGACTCATTGCCAAGCTATGATATATGAGTCGACTCGACTAACAAATAAGACCAAAAAATGGAGACAAAAATAAGTACATGCAATCTAATCTTGTAATTATATATCAATAATTATCAATTCAATAGCTCTCAGTCTGAGTTTTTTAATTTCTTTTTTTATATTTCCTTGAAAACTATGAAATCCTCAAATAGAGCAAACAAATTTACGTGAAAAGTTTATTCCTAACTCTTTGCTCGAAATTAATTACGAATAATTTAAAAGTACATTAAAATTACAATTTTTTCTCGTAAATACAGTACAAACACAAACAACTACAGGATGCTAGAAAGGAGAGCATGAGCAGTAAACGCTCACAGTATTTCGTCATCAGATGTCCACACCGGTAAGCCACAACGAGAGTTTCAGACCATATAGCAGATCATTCACCTTTTAGGAACAACGAAGCCACAAATGCTTCATCGATGGAAATCCATGTTTTTGCATGAAATATTTCGTTTCTACTTATAAACAATGAAAACTGAGACCATAATACGGTACGTATTAATTTATATTTAATAATTTACCATTCTAAACAACATAATTTTGTATTTTATGATCAGACAAACGTAAACACCTGCGACTACCGGCAAAATGACGAGTGTAAGCGAAATTCCTATATTCAAAGCACCCAAAAAAAGAAGCAAAAAATCACAAGGAGATGGAGGAACCTTTGGGAGTCACGGTCACGATGTCATCAAGACTCACCACCATCACGACGAACACAAACAAGGACAAAAATTACAAGAAGATCTACTACTTAAGCATTCACCGATTCAGAAAACAGTTCACATTTCCCCGAGGAAGAGAATCCAAAACTTAAGTGACATCCCCGAGACACACACCATGACTACAAACATAGAAACATCCTCGAACAATGCAGACACCGATGTAGATGTCGCATCTGAAAAATCAGCATTAAACGACACGAAATCTCAGGACAGTTACATCACGATGACAGGAACGATCAAAAGGGGCAAAAAAGCTGGACAAAACATGGACGTACGACTCAACATGTCACGAGAAGAACTAGAAAATCTAGAAGCAGCATTTAATAAACCAAAAAACAGAAACGTACAATGGAATGCCCAGAGAGGTGTCCACATAATTTTTCTCAGCATCCTGAGTTTCCCGTTGGCTGCGATTTTATCGGGAAGTTATTCTTTTTATCTGGGCACGCTGACGTGGTATAATATTTATTTATTTTACAATGAAGAGCGAACCATTTGGCATAAGATTTTAGTGTGCCCCTTGCTTTTATTGATTTACCCGTTTCTGATCGTATTATGTACCTTGGGTTTAGCTATTTTTGGTGCTGTATCTCAAATATCATGGAATTTCGATCGGTGGTGGGCCGAATTTCAAGATTTCGAAAAAGGATTCTTCGGTTGGTTATGTGGAACTTTGGGTTTGGATGATTGTGCGCCATATGAAGTCATAATTTTGAATGAAAGTCCGTGTGAAGGAGTTAAAGTACCTGAAAATGATACATCACTTTAAGGTGTATATTCTGATATTTGTGATAAATAATGTATACTTAATCTTTGATAATGCAATAAGTCAATTTGTGTATTTGTGGGAACGTACTTATGTGAGTGTTTACTGTATTAGGCATTTTTACACTAATTTTGTTCTTATGCATACTAAATGATGCTTATTTTGAACTTTTTATGTGCATTATTGCTTATAGCATAGTGATTCATTATATTGTTTTGTAAGCTTTTGAGGACATTTATTAGTCCCGTGGCGTTTTTATATATTTTTTTAATATTGAATGTGAAAATCAAAGAAAACATTTCGATTTTTCTTATTATGTATTTTATAAGTGTTTTTGTACCAGTGGAATATTTTTATTTGAATTATTTTGATGTTTTTAATTATATTCATACATAATAGGAGTATTGTACTTGAATGTTTGTCATGTAATGTAATTTAATAAATTAAATTTTTGTTAATAATCCCATTTAATTTAATTTGGCTAAAAAATACAAAAATTTAATCATGCAGACAATATATTTTTTAATTTATTAATGTTTGACGCTCATTCGGGTTCAATGATGGCTTCACGTGATGGATGACGTCTGCTCAACGTCATCAAAACAAACCGCGGCCATTTTGGAAATGATAATTAGCCGCGACCAGGAGGCATACTTTTTAAAAGTCGACCAATCGTTAATTTACTCACAACCAATGGCGAAAAACAGAAGAAAATGACCAAACCAATAAAATAATTCGGATTCTATTGAAGCCATTGGTCGCATCAAGTGAACAATAAAACACAAACCACTCCCTTTGCTAAAAGGACGAATGAAAAGCACTGCAAGTTGACGAATAACATAAATCTCACAGTGGTACATCAAATCGAAATTTCTCATTTGCTCGTAAAATAACCAATAAAAGTCAATATTTCCATTTCGGCCGTTTATCGATTGGCCATTACTACTGCGAACGAAACCTCGCGAAGTTTCATCTCATTACCACGTCAAATCTAGAATGGATAACGCCACAATTATGACTCGCGCCCAAGTATTAACAACGATCGCCGAATCAGATTTGAATGAGGCCCAAAGAGGAAGTAAATCTTATTATCGTATTAAACATTTTAACAATTTTATTTTTAATTTTATTTTTTTTCAGTATGTCGTATACTTATGTTTTGAAGGGACTAGAAAAGGGGAAGTTGATCACGAAAGATCTCTTGAGCGCTATCATTGATATTATCCGCAACGGTTATGAACCGCACGAGTTTTGATGAGAATTGTCTTTTTTTTGAAAAATTTAGTTTATTGTTTAGATATTTTTGTGTAAAGTTTGCATGCTGTGCATACGTTGCATGTTTATTAATATGTTTAAGAACACGTTTTGATGAGAATTGTCTGTTTTTTGAAAAATATGTTGATCGTTTAGATATTTTTGCGTACAGTTGCATGCTGTGCATGTTTATTAAATCCATGTTCTTTTTGACCGCACTAAAACGGAAAAAAATGATAATAAATAATTTTTGAATGATGAATTTTTAAATACTTTTATCATATGCCAGCACCATTTTTCTTTTCGTATCGTTTTGCAATTGTGTCCATTCGCGATCTTTTGACCAAATCGCGCTCTCTTTGTCTGTCCTTGCCCGCCTGCCTTCGCCACGCGCTTTATCAAAAAGCAGGGCGAGGTTTTTTTCTTTCCGACGGCGCCGTCACTGGCTTCCCGTCGATTTTTGAGGGAAAAAGCACTCGACTTGCCTTGAGAGATCGGGTGCACAAGACAAATAGCAGTCGTCAAGGCGAATGCTGGAGTTTAAGAGCACGGTAATCACAGATGAATGCAGAAGTATAAGATCAATTGTTATTTTCATTATTTTATCGTCAATTTATAACTTTTATTTCAATATATAGGCTAGTTTAATTGGGATAAATCTTTACAAGGCGCAAAATTAGCATTTTTTTGGTTATATTATTATGCAAATTTCAGCAGGATGGTATTTTGGAAAAGTATATTTTAGAATATTTTATGAAATAAAAGTTTTGTCTATAAATATTTTCTTATAATGATTGGAAATTTCTGTTTTTTTATTAGGAATGTACAGTATACGTCGGTACTATGATCACTCTTCCCTTATCTGGTCTTTTGTGTAAACATGGATTTTTCGGTGGTAAGCCATCAAATTTTTATGTCACGTGAATGTTAAGATATTTTACCTTCCTAATACCGGCGAAAAAAAAATCACACAGTAGACCGTGCGTGTGCACGATCGTACCCAAGGGCGCTCTCGTAATTTAACTAACCGCCACCAGATGGCGTTAAGCTTTGACCAATCAAATTCGACTATTGGACTATTGTCAGCTGTCCATAGGGGATTAGTCCAGGGATTAGTAGACCACATATGGCGAATCAACCCACCTATACATAAATGAAAATGAATCTTGGGGTCATTAGTAGAAGCACCTTGTGTTATGGGGAAGCCCGCTAAAAATTTATGCTGGGATTTTAAGGGAAAAGAAAATTGCAAACTGAATAACTAATTTATTAATTAGGTTTTTCACCCCAAATTTTGTCAGAACATAATTTACCATAATATGAACAAAGTCAGTAAAAAAAAAATTATTTTGCAAAATAAATTTTTTTTCCTATTCATGAAGTGTCAGTGGCACAAAAGTGGACATGGCTGGTATTAGAACGGTTAATAATATTCAGATACTTACTCAATGTAAAATTATTATAACAATATTTAATCTCTGACTGCATACAGTATTCACAATTTTCTTAAAACCTTTTTAACAATACAAAAGTTATAATATTCTGGTCAAGGTTATAACCACTATGTACTATATATATAATAAAAAATTGAATTAGATGCTATCAACTAGTGAATAGTTATTGGTACAAGTGTTCAAACTTAACTAAATTTTATAACGATGGGAAAGGTATGGTAGGTAAAGGACACGCGATCTTGACAGATGTATACAGAATTTATTTGTGCAGGGTCCCTGTCGTCACTGAGTGTACCCGTAACCCTTTTGGCAAGGAATATGGTTGACGACGCATGTAAACAACAAGAGGAATATGTGTTTGCATTAAAGCATTCGCAAACCAACGTTAAGCATAGAATAAAATACCTAATAGAAATAAACTCCAAAGAACGCGTCTAAAGTATGTGTATATTTGAGGAATGCACTTATCCTCCTTCACCTCGAATTGAACAAAGAAAGGTGACGACGGGCCTAACTTAAATCAACGAAGGAACCAATGAGCGATCCAAGTAAAACCAAAGCGTAGGAAAAACAAGGTTCAACAGTAAAGGCATAAAAATTAAGAAAGATAGAACTTAAATAACTAAACAATGCGAATAAAGGGAAAAACCAGAAGGCATCTTAAATGCTAGACACATCTACAACTGTAGAGTGCCTAATGACTCCGTGACCCACTCCAGCAGCATGTGATTCTGCCTTAAACGAAAGGGAATGAATCATGAAAATTGGTGTGTTCCGACTATTTATGTTTGTTTGCCAGTGGTTGCAGAAACAACCACTAGGCAGCAATGTTAGGAATAAACTATTATTTATGGGTAAAACCACTGATAAGATCAATGAATTTAGACAAGAAACTGATTACATACTGACCAAATGATGTGTCACACCAAGATATTCAAATCCTAGTGCAGGAAAGCTCTATTTCACATTCACACCGCACCGCATCGCGCTTTGGGCGATTTTTCTGGACAGCAATCGTAGTTTAAACGGCGGTTGAGCCCCCCATTTCCCCATTACTGTGCTACTGTATTGAAAGAATATTTTTGATGTTTAAACAGGGATTTTATAATTTATTATTTATGCAAAATTTAAAATTTTCTATTTTATCATTAAAAAAAAATCTGATGATAAAGCAAGAGAGAATGTTGCTAGATATTCACAATTCTTATGTTTATCAATGTGTAACGTTAGCAAGGGAATAAAATGTAATTTATTTCATAAAAAATACTATTATTAATATCGATACTATAAGGATTTTACTGAATTTTGGGATTGTTTTTATTTTCAAATAAACTAATGACTTTATACGGTAATTTGCCATCAGACGGCGTGTGAATAGCGTCGGTCGGGCGAGGAAGCGTGCGGAGGCTTATACGTCCCTCAAACGTGGCTCGTTGGTTGATTTCTTGAAAATTCGTCTGGTTGTGAATTATGGTATAAATGTAATAATTTTTTTTACACCATTATGTGTCAACATGCGTTGTAAGTAAGCAGTTTAAGCTCAATCGAGTGAGGTGAGAGAAAACGACATTCGTCATTACGACTCGATCACTCAAAAAAGTTTTTTTTACAAAATTATTATCTTAAGAGTAAAAAAAAGTATGCTATTCAAACTATTAGGATTGAGCATATAGTTATTATATTTATGGAAAAATTGGTTATTTTTGATCGAAAATCCATTGAAAGTTTGCGACAACTTGAGTATTTCGCCGCTATACGGCGCGCTACTGAAAACCAGACGAACTCGCGACGTCGTTGTCCCAAACTTTGCGCTTGTAAGTGGATTTCAACTGCTTATTTGTTGATACAACTCGTTTTAATTACTCATTGATGTTGCAACATACATTCTGAGGAGTTTTAAGAATAATACAAAGCGAGGTGAGTGCGAATAAGCCACATTCGAGATCGCGACTCCCGATCCGCACCTCGGCGTCATTTCTACTCGCTTGTTTAACGAAAATTTAGCAAAAATTTCGCATTTTTTTGTTAAAGATCCATGGTATTTTTACATGAGTCGGTAAACTAAACCCATTCATGCAAAATCCCAAAGTTTCAAAGCGATTTTTGCCGGGTGTAGGCGGAAAGCAAGTCCGCCCATCGCACCATACAGAGCTTAGCGCGTTGCGGGCGGCATGGAGAAAGCACAAAGACACTCGCACCATCGGCAGAGAAAACTTTCCGCTTTTAAGCAGTTTCTAAGATAATTGTTACCTAAACAACTCATTTACATTGCAACATGCGTTGTGAAGAGTTTCAGACCAATCGAGAGTTTCGTGAGTGAGAACAAACGACATTTGTGATTGCGACTCTCGATTTGGTCTCGGCGCCATTGCTGCGCCTTGGTTTAGTGATAATTTAGCGAAAATTCCGCACTTTTTAGTCAAAGTTTTGCAGAAATTTTCATTCGCTAGTAAACTAAACCTTTGAGTAAAATTACGAAGATTAAATCCGATTTTTTCAAAAAAATAAGTTTTGTCTAAAACTTGAGATGTTCTTGATGGCGTCATTCCCGACTACACATTTTTTTTTTACTGTTTACAGTTTTTGAGACACAAATGAAGGATTTCAGGTTAAGAGGGCTGGTTAATTAACTTTTCCATAGAATTAGATGACTCTTAGCCTCAATTACTTAAGAAAATGTCATTTTTAAGTAATGGATGGCGTCATGGCTGACTCCAAAACATAAAACTTAAGTTTTTTTTCCCTTTTCTTTCCCTGATACATCAAATGGTTTCATTAACTGGAAATTTTCACTAAATACTGTATTGTAAGGTTATCAATTCAATATTTAATTTACAATGTTTTTATTACAGGTTTTACGACTCAAAACTAATGGAAGATGGAGACATTTTTGGTAGTTGGGTTGATGTTTGGTAAGGTAAATTGGTTGATGTTTGGTAAGGTAAATTGGATGATGTTTGGTAAGGTAATTGGTTGATATTTGGTAAGGTAAATTGGTTGAGGTTTTTTTAAGAGGTAATTGGTTGATGTTTGCTAAGGTAAATTGGTTGATGTTTGCTAAGGTAAATTGGTTGATGTTTGCTAAGGTAAAGTTGTTGATGTTTTGTAAGGTAAATTGGTTGCTGTTTGGTCATTTAAATTGGTTGGTGTTTGGTAAGGTAAATTAGTTGTTTAGTAAGTATTTTAAGAGTTTTTTGAGTTTGGTAGTTTGTTGACGTTTGGTAAG
>JAQFZO010003017.1:0-10786 GCA_034695885.1 Geophilus flavus | reverse complement strand
CTGGGTGACTTCTCAAATGTAGTTTTAAACTTCGATTGGATGCACCAGAATACGAGCAAAAGTTACAGTTGAATAGTTTCTCTTTCTCCCTCTCGTGAATCAGCAAATGTAGTTTTAAAGTCGCATTTCTTGTACATGAATAAGAGCACAAATGACAATCGTATGGTTTCTCGTGAGTATGAATCAGCAAATGGTTTTTCAAATTTCCAGCATGTGATGTTGAGAAGTTGCATAAACCACATTCGTATTTCAGTCCTTTTCTCGAATCCATCTTTTATCCAAACGTATTTGATGAGCAAATTCTTCACATGAAATTAGAAAAAGTTTCGGCACTTAATTTATTTATGCAGCGCCGTACACGAATGTACATAAAAAAATATTTCAGTTTATAAACATTACCTTGGATGGACAATTCGAGTTGTTTTGAGGTGATCTGAAGTGAATTTAGAATTAGAATGAAATATTTTCATAACCAACGATGTTTTTTTAGCGGGTGTGGCTCCAACTCCTCGCTCCAACTGCAAGAATCAAGATGGCAGCGAAACAAACATCTGGCTGGAAAACATGACGTCATCAGCATTCTTGATCTACATATACAGATCTGTACCTTTAATTAAAACAAGGAATGAGACGCCTTGTGTGTTTTGTTTTTTTTAATTTCAGTTAATATTTCAGTTTATTGCACTGCTATAGAATACAGATTTATTAAAAATTTTCACATTTCTTTTTCTAACAAATCCGATAGATGGCGGGAGTGGACACAGTCATAACCCCGAGCATAACCCCCTTTATGCTGTAAACGCATGGGTGGCCCAGGACCCACGGTTTAGCCAAGGAGTGGGGATATTGGTCATCATGAGATGTTGCTAAATTATTATTTTTTATTTTAGTTTACAATTAGAACTTTGTAATACAGTACTGTATAATAAATAAATCACGAAAGTAATTTGCTGTCTAAATTTATTTTCCTGTAGGTATTTAAAAGTTTACAATTTATCAAAATTATGGATAAATCAGAAAATAAAAACAAATTTAAGAGAAAGACTAAATCATAGAAATTAAACACACAAATCTACATACAAGTATAACATCATAAATGTTAAGAAATCAAATACATATGTAAATAAATCTATCTATTAAAATCAGAAAGCACGCAATATAAATACTAGAATAAACAACATTTCGAGATTTCAAAAATACCATCACTAACTCATGGTTGAAACTTCATCATTACTAACAGAAAATTTGAAGAATAGAGTAATTTATTTCTAGAACATTCTAATCATAACACAAATTACCGTAATCCTCTAAAAACTTGAATTTCAAAAAATCTTCTTATCCATTCCTCTTACCCATTCTTGCTAATAGTGCATCCCCGCACTATTTGCAGAATTAAGTTTCCTTCTCCCCTCCCCGCGCTTTATTCGAGAGTCAAGACAAAATATTAAATTACCGTACATCTAGTCGTTTTCCAATTCCGTAATCACTTAATTCATGGACTATTCCTTCAATAATGTGTTTCAACATGATTTAATAAAAATAATTCTACAAAACAATTGATAAATGTGTTTTAAAATGATGACTGCTAAAAATTATAATAAAGCACTTGGCACATAAATGATACTTGAATGATTTTTCACTTGTGTGTATTCATATGTTTTTGTAAATTATATTTCCTCGTAGACGAATAAGAACAAATATCACATTTGTATGGTTTTTCTCCAGCAGTGTGTTTGCTGATTACATGTTTTTTTAAATTATCACTCCTCGCTGACCAAAAGGAACAAATATGACATTTATATGGTTTTTCTCCAGTGTGTGTGAGCAGATGTTTTTTAAAATTGCAATCCCTTGCACAGACGAATGAACAAATATGACACTTGAATGGTTTTTCTCCGGTGTGTGAAATCAAATGCCGTTTTAAATGATCATTCGACGAAAATACGGAAGGACATAAATGACATTTAAATGGTTTTTCTCCTGTGTGTGAAATCAAATGTTGTCTTAAACCAGAATACGATGAAAACGCGGAGGGACACAAGTGACATTTAAATGGTTTTTCTCCTGTGTGAGTAGTTATGTGACATCTTAAACCTTCAATGCTCAAGAAAGCAGCGGAACATAAGTGACAATTGTGTGGTTTTTCTCCCGAGTGTATCATAAAATGTCTTGTTAAACAGGATATGCGTGAAAAAGCTGCTGGACACAATTGACATTTGTATGGTTTGTCACCCGTATGTTCTCTTAAATGTCTCGTTAAGATGGATTTCCGTGTAAAAGCAGCCGTGCATAGATGACATTTGAATCGTTTAGTATGCGTTATTAAATGCCGATTCAAACTCCCCTTCCATGAAGATGAATACGAGCACAAATGACAGCTGAATGGTTTCTCGCCAGTATGTGTAAGCAAATGTCGTTTCAAACATGAAGGACTTACACCTGAGAAGTTACACAAAACGCACTGATATTTCCGTACTTTTCTTGATTTTACAATCTTTTCTATCGTATGTTTTCTAATATGAGTTGTTAAAAGGGACTTGAATGGAAAAGCAGCATTGCATAATTGACATTTGTATGGTTTTGGTTTTTCACTCTTATGTTTCCTTAAATGTCTCGTTAAAATGGATATCCGTGTAAAAGCAGCTGTGCATAGATGACATGAGAATCGTTTCGTATGAGTTATTAAATGCTGCTTCAAACTGCTCTTCAGTGAAGATGAAAACAAGCACAAATGACAACTGAATGGTTTCTCGCCAGTATGTTTAAGCAAATATTGTTTCAAACATAAAGGTTTTAAATTGGCGAAATTCCACAAACCGCACTGATGTTTCCTTACTATTCCTGACTTCCCCGTTGTTTCCATCTTTTCTCCTGTATGTTTTCTTATATGAGTTGTTAAAATGGACTTGGATGAAAAAGCAGCATTGCATAAATGACATTTGAATCCTTTCGTATGCGTCATTAAATGGTTCTTCAAACTGTTCTTCATTGAAAAAGAATACAAGCACAAATGACAGCTGAATGGTTTCTCACCTGTATGTTTAAGTAAATGTCGTTTCAAACATGAAGGTCTTAAACCCGAGAAGTTACACAAACCGCACTGATATTGTTTTTCTCCTGTATGTTGTCTTTTCGAATGATCTTTTAAATTGTCATTCCTGGAAGTCGAGTAGGAACATAAATTACAGTTGAAGGGTTTCTCCTCAATGTGAGTAGACAAATGTCGTTTCAAGTTTGCAGATTCTGAAGTCGAGTAGTTGCACAAACCGCACTGGTATTTCCGTTCTTTTCTCGAATCCATCTTTATCCAAACGCACGCTTAATCAGCAAATTCTTCACCGGAAATTCGAAAAAATTTTGACATTTGACATTTAATTTATTTATATAAGAAATAAAATGTTTGAATTTATCGACATTACCTTCAATGGATGCACAATTCGATTGTTTTGAGGGAGTCTGAAGTGAATTTAGAATTCTACTGAAATATTCTTATAACCAACGATGTTTTTAGCGGGTGTGGCTCAACTGCAAGATGGCAGCAAAACAGACATCTGGAAAACATGACGTCATCAGCAACAGCATCCTTGATCTTGATTATATACGTCTACATACAGAACAATACCCTTAATTAAATAAAAATCCTCAGTTTATTTATTTTTTATTCTTTTGCTTGTCGAACGATTTTAATTTAATTTAATTTAATTTATGTTGTACAGTTAATAAGATAAGGTTATGAACCCACCTCACAACCCGCTACGATTTCTTCATGTACTCCTCCTGGCGGTCACAATCATAACTATCCGTTTTCGAGGCATGCTGCTGCTACAAATTAATAATCAAGGCTCGAGCTAATCACCTTTTTTTTTGGTTTTATATAATAACGGGTAGGTATTCATATTTTATCATCACCTAATGATCTATTTTAAATTATTTTAAATTATTTGCACGGAAAGTATTTAATAATAACACGCATTCAATATTTCCGATTTCTAGGTTTACTACGCAGGCACAGTTTGGGAAAGAAAAAGAAAGTAGAGAAGTTGATTTGGATCGTTTTAAGGTAAAAATCATAAATTTAAGAATTTAAATTTGAATAATAAAGCAATGAACTTTCTCATTTCCAATGAAGAATTTCTACATGACTAAAATTTTGATCGATGATGGAAACGACTGAGAATGCAAGAAAACTCCAGAAATACCAGTGCAGTTTGTGTGGCTACTCATCTTCATGGGCTTATGCTTTGAAGGCGCATTTGTTGACTCATACAGGGGAGAAACCATTCGAGTGCCATTTGTGCTCCTATTCCTCGTCATCGAACTGCAATTTAAAACAACATTTTAGAATCCACACAGGCGAAAAACCGATTAAGTGTCAACTTTGTCCCAAAGCTTTTTCAAACACACAAAATTTAAGGAGACATTCACTTACGCACACTGGAGAAAAACCATTCAAGTGTGATTTATGTTCTTCTGCTTTTTCGCAGAAGGGAAATTTAAAAAGACATGTAACCATGCACACTGGAGAAAAACCATTCAAGTGTCACTTATGTCCTGCTACTTTTAGGCACGTGAAAAGTTTAAGAGTACATTTAACTACTCACACCAGAGAAAAACCATTCAAGTGTCATTTGTGTTCCTCAGCGTTTTCGAACCAATCAAATTTAAGAAGTCATTTACTCACCCATACAGGTGAAAAACCTTTTAAGTGTCATGTGTCCTTAAATTTTGTGCTGATTTGGGGTGTAAGCTGTTGTCCCAAATTGGCTACTGGGACAGTAATTTGGGATGCGAGCCACCATATGAGAGCATGGACAGAGAAAACAATCTTGTATCAATTTTTGCAGGCTTTCCGAATGAATAAATCAATAATAATCGAATGGAATGACTCAATCATTAAAAATTAGTCTAAAATGAAACAAAATCTTTATACAAAAATAATTTCATGTGCTGTAACACGATTGCACACAAAAAAACGCATGATTTCGGCATTTATTGCACTGAACACTAACAAATTTCCAAAACAAAAAAGTATTATTAGAATTTATTATTATTCTAATGATTATTAGAATTTTTTGTGGTGTTTTTCTTAACCATGGAATTTTTCACATTTCTTTTTCTAACAAATCCGATAGATGGCGGGAGTGGACACTGTAAGTCATCCCAAGGAGGTGAGAAGGAGTTGCAACTCCATACTGATGCGCGCCTTCATGCGCGAGTGCATTTGCGTGCGCATGCGTCTGCCGCGCTGTGCAGTATGGGATTGTTGGCGCCATTTTTCGTACAACCAGCCTTGCCGTCCTTGTATTGCTGTTGTGGTAGGCCCCAAAATATGTAGGCAATTCAACACATCGAGTACATTAATAAAGTGAAAAATCACACACAACAACGTTAGTATTTAGTAGAAAAAAAATTAAAATCAAATCAACTTGCGATTAACTAAAATGGATAGAAAACTAACACAAACAAACAAACGAACAAACAAATGAACGAACGTACGATTCAAATATAATTGTATTCATCATTCTAAAAATCATTTAAAACTAAAGAAAAGAAAAAATTTGACAAATATTACTTCCTCAGGTTACAAATTCGTTTCAAAATAAAACCAAATGGAAAAACATAATGAATACGGTACCGTAAATCTAATTGTCTTGCTGAAAACCTCAACTTGCAGTCAAATGAGAATAATAATAAAACAAAAAAAATGTTAGTAAAATAGTTTGCATCATGCATCAAACCGAAAACATGCAGAAAAAAGATCTGTAAAAAATATAAAATGACGACGATTAATCCAATCCACACAACTAAATCCATGTAAGCTGCTACGAAAAAACAGGAAATTAATTTTCTACCACATCCAATCGACTGTAATAAACATTTATTTATTTATTTATTTATTCGTTTCACGATTTAGGCATTTTTATGCAGCCGCTAAACACTACATAAAGGAGTAAAAATTAAAAACTAAACACTAAAGATAGTTATGGGACTCCATGTATTCGACCCCCAAATTTCCTGCTTTTACCCCTCCAAAAAAACCTGAATGTTCCCAGAACTGCTTTTTCCCATGAAATAACTTTTTCCTACCCCCAATTTCCACCCCCAAAATTAAACTGAATTTTATCCCACATTTTATACCGTACCCCCAATTTTTAACTGGTTTTTACCCCAAACCTACTACTTTTTACCCCATTTTTCAAACTACTACTAACAATTTTCAGCTATTCCCGAACGATTTTGAAACGATTTTAAAACTGGAAAAATTAGGAATGGGCAGAATATTTGCTTTGCATTCGAATTCGAATCCTATTTCAAGCCACCTGTTATAAACGGAGGAAAGAGAATAGCACGATACAGAATAATACGAATTATACAATTCATTATGTGATTCCGAATTCAATCTGTTCAAAAATCGACAGAATAGGCCGCTGAATATCGAATATTTGGCCCATCCCTAATTTTTCCTCTTTAAAAGTCTATTAAAAATCATTTGAAAACCACTTAGAAATTGTCAAAAAGTAGTTTGAATAATGGGGTAAAAACCAGTTAAAAATTTGGGGGTACCATATAAAAAGTGGGAAAAAATCCTGTTTAATTTTGGGGGTGGAAATTGGGGATAGGAAAAAGTTATTTCATGGGAAAAAAGAGTTCTGGGAACATTCAGAGTTATTTTTGGGGGGTAAAAGCAGGGAATTTGGTGGTTGAATAATTTATCCCCATAGGGACGTAATAATATCAATCTGTAAAAAAGGAAAAAATCAGTCGGGAGGTGGTGAAGGAGGAGAAGAAAGAGGAAAATAATCATCGTGACTACGACAATCATCATCAACACCAGTTTCAAATATTAGGTTATCAGTTTGACTTTTATTGTTTGCAGGTTTATTTTACTTGCAATACTGTATGTAAGCGGTTTTGGACCTTTCTTGTACCACTGTGAGGCATCACACACCTAATGCACAACTTGCTTTCACTCACAGTTCTGGCACCGCTTGCGAGGCCTTGTACGAAAAATGGCGGCGACAGAATAAATGACGTCATTTCCGGGAAGACACGCATAGGGTTGCGCTCTCCCAGCGAGTTGCAACTCCTTCTCACCTCCTTGTAAATATTAAAATTCACAAAACTGAACTAGAAAATGAAATGCACAGAAAGCTATAGTAAATATTAAAATTCACAAAACTGAACTAGAAAATGAAATGCACAGAAAGCTAAAGTAAACTTGTTTACAAATTAAGATCATTGCTCATGTTTTCATGAATTTTCACTTTCTAGTTCGGTTTTTACATTACATAGTTTTTATTTTCTGTGCCAATTTTGTATTAATTTTTACATTCTAGTTCAGTTTTGTGAGTTTTCATTTTTACTTTAGCTATATCTGTGCATTTAATTTTCTAGTTCAGTTTTGAAAATTTTCATTTAGTTTAGTTTTCTGTGTATTTTCACTTTCTAGTTCAGTTCTGTGAGTTTTCATTTTTACTTTAGCTTTCTGTGCATTTCAATCTAAAACGATTTTTAAGTGTTTCAAGAGGATTTTATTTACCGTATCACAAATTTTAACAGAATTATTTTAAAAATTAAGTTTGAAATTTATTTTTTTGAATCTATCCAATAATGCGTAGAATTTGTTTCCTGGAATTCTTTGATTTGCATCACGTAGCTGCTCCATAGCTTTAACTGCCTAATAAAGAAATTACAGACTGTGTTATTTAGTTGATAAAGAAAGCAGAAAAAAATTACTGACATTTCGGTTAAAGGATTGCGGAATAAAAAATGAAAAACTTAAAATTTTAATATTTGGTTAAATTTGGAATGCAGATTTTATTTCTGCTATTAAAAGAGTGAAATTGTATGAATTTGATGATTTGCTTGCCCGAAAATGCAGTGCAACCTAAACCTACACCTCGCTATGCAAAGCTTAGATGTACGTATGCCTCATCACCATCAGCTACGGCGTACGGTAAGTAATGTCATCAACACAATAGCCAAAGTAAATACAATAATTAATAAACCTTTTCAAATATGTCGTCTACTGATAGAGAATCGTCTCCGCAGTCAATTGGTTCACCTACCAATAGCCTAAAATGATTATGTAAATCAGCAACTTCTGTATTGAAAGGAAATGCAAATGCAAATCAGTATCCGCAACCTACGTCAGTTTAACTGGAAGACCACCAGCTGCCATTAATATATCATAGCGTTTAATGTACTTTCGTAAGGCTGTGAAAAGAAAAATAGCAATGTAATTTATTTATGGTAGTAGATGTGTGGGTATGGTGGGTGAAGGTAGGATAGACCGTGTGATTTGATTTTTAAGTATGGATTTGTATCCGTCCTTGCCTGTGACCTTACCTCCATAGGAGGTATTGGACACGATGTTTTTCCTATGTACTGTATTACCCCAGCCAAAAAGAAATGTTGGCCTTGCCCCATAAGAGGAGAAAGCTTTACAAGGGGCAGCGTGTCCCCATGCTGCAGTAGGCTTTACCTGCAATGCTTCCCCGGTTTGTGGGCGAGGCCAACATTTCTTTTTTGGCCGGGGTAATATATAAGATCCACTTTGAGCGGCCGCAAGTAGGCTTTGAACACGTAGACTGTAGCGCTCTCTGGTGGCGGTGAGTGAAAAAACATAAACGACTCGCCACAATGTCTCTAAGCCTGTTCCTAGCAGCTTGTTACCAATTTTTAATGTTTTTCCGCTGGATGTCAGTGATTTTAATGTAAGGATTCGCGGATAGGCTCACCTGCACAGCAGCCCTCTTCCAGCATGCCCACTGTATAATTCGCACATGTGCAGTTGACTAAAGATCAGAAAAGTGGGGGCTGAAAGTCGCATTGGAATGGGGGCGTATGGACCTTTTTTAACTTCTAATTTTTAACAAATGATTAACAAATGAAATAAATACATTTCATATTTCATTTTTATATTGATTTTAATTTGTTGTCTATAATCGTCATTAAAATAAATGACAGTTGATTTCGTGCCTTGAAGAAGACATGAATATTTATGGAACAGCAGGTGCAAAGTTTTGGGTCAAGACCATTAAGTCTTTGAAAGCACCTTGCAATCATAAATTGTATCCCATTCCAATTGTTTCGTCAATTCAAAATAGACACAGAGAGGCATCTCGGTGCCGAAGCTAACAGGGCCTATTTGTAATCTTTTCTCTTTTTTGCTTTCTTTGAATTTTTTTAGAACAGAATCACCAATTGCTATGAAAGCCATTGTAATGCTACTTACAACCATCCCAAAAATAACAGCTGATTTCACTGATCATGTGCGAAAAAACGAACGCAGAAATAATAAACATTCACAATTGACGGATGACCAAAATTACCAACAAAATTTTTCTATACACTGATAAATAACAAGCTAAAATTTGGGATTTTATATAGGCATTCTGTTTAGTCTGCTTATGACATTTCCTCATAAAAAATTTGCATACGCTACAATATTTAACAAGGAAGATTTTATTTTATTAAAATCGTAAAACAAAATCATAATACATTCTAAAAAAATTTAAAAAATGTAATACAAATATTAATTTATTGTCAATTGATAAATCCATTAGAATTGTTAACATTGGGAGAAACTTCCAAGCCCTTCTGCTTTGTGGTTTTTCAATTAGTAGGACAGAGAGGCTTCTCGGTGCCGAAGCTAACAGGGCCTATTTGTAATCTTTTCTCCTATTTTTTTGCTTTGTTTGAGTTTTTTTAGACCAATTGCAAATTGCATTTCTTTTGACCGGATAAACTACCAAAGTCTATCCTACCTCTGTAATTTAGTATGCACTGAGTGGTTTCTTGATGGTGAAGTTATCTAAAAGGGCTTACTGGAAATCTTTTCTCTTACATATTTGTCTGCTTTTGATCCAGTAGCTGTTGCTGTTATGATGCTCAAAGCCTCTTTGTAAATCATTCTTGCAGCTAATGGCTTTATACTTTTATCTTTTCTCACATCATTTTCTGTTTCCATGTATCTCCATTGTCATTATTATGGGTTTAAGATCTTTCTCTCTTTCTTTCTCTTTCTCTCTTTTTCTCTCTCACAAAAAGTTACATTTTACTATATCTGGCATATAGTGTTGCCAATTACTAGGCATCGAGCGGTGTTTTGGTGCTGAAGACAACAGGGCCTACTGGTTATCCACTACAAAACTTGATTACTACCTGAGAGGTGTTTTTTTTTGTTGTAAAAGACATTATTCAGTATTAAAGGCAATGAGTTTCCACTTTTGAGCGCAAAGACTAGAAATAATAAAAAACTCGAAAATGAACGGAAACACTCCGTCAACTTTGCACTCACTTTGATTTTTCTTCAGGAGTTATCTTCGCATTTGGATATCGTACAGCAAACGTAATATTATAGTTTTAACAAACGTCATTTTAAATGGAGAACAGAGGAAGAAACACAGCACAACTAATAAACCTGACTGAAACCCATAAAAGAATGACTATTGTAATCGAGGTCGTGTTGCCTAGTGACACCTACAATGCAATGCCACAAACAACAGAAATCAACTTTTATTTTTATCGGATAGCAAATCTTACTTTGGCATATTCATTTTTGTTGGATTAAAAGAGGCATTGTTGGCAAAATAACTAAGGTTTATTAAAGTAAAAGGAGCAAAACTACACGTGTGTTTACATGGAACAGCTGTTGGGAAGATGGCGTCTCTCTTCACAGGTGAGAGACTATTCGCAGGACGGAACCTATTACGTCATCCGCGAATCTCTAGCTAGAGGACAAAACTCATTACACAATAATTGGAATTACTAAAACGCGAAC
>JAQFZO010003016.1:0-10786 GCA_034695885.1 Geophilus flavus | reverse complement strand
GTGTAGCAAGTTTAGTGTACGTATAAGTGTAAATAGTGTGAAATCAAGGTAGTGTAAAAAGCAGTGAAAATAGTGTACATTTCAGGGTTTTTTTAGTGTAAAATCCAGGGAAAATAGTGCAAAAATAATTTATCCCCGAAAAAAGATAATATGAAGCCCATGACCATGCAATAGCTCCGGATGACTTTACTCTTGTCGCATTACAACGCAGGTGTCGGTCGTGTGATGTCATCCACACTTAAAGGGAGAGGGGCAGTGACGATGAATATTCAACGCCATTTTGATTAAACGCCATTATCTGAAGTAAAAAGAATGGGGAAAGAGAGCGAGCATAGATAAGCCAAGGTAGACATTGGTTTTATGGTGGGTGGATGCATAGGGGGCGTATTTCAATTAAAATTATCGTCCATTCCCCCACAAGCCCCCAGGATGACTTCATGCCCATGTAGGTGATACCCATAATTCGTGTGGAGAATCATCCTGCCCAATATATACGTTCCACGTCGAACGAAAACTAGATTTGTCAAACCTTGGACTAACATAAGGTCAAACGATGCCGATTCGCTTATATAATCGTGTTATATATCGATATGCGAAATGCGATTATATCGTATCAGGTTTACCAAATAGAGTAATTGACGAGTCGTAATCAAATAAATTATACACGCGTTACCAAGAATGGCGTTACTGTATGCAATAAGGAATTTTTTAAAAATTATATTCTTTTGAAATATCGATTTTTTTCACGATTTTCTCGAGAATTTTAGTTCAGTCGTTGCTGAAAGTTCGATTTGTTAATTTGTCATTTGACGTGTTACGTACTCTCTCTTTAATTTATGACTCGAATTAGTCGAGAGGGATTTCGTTTGCAAATTAAAGTGAGGCGACGGATTGAAATATAAAGGGGTTAAGAAGGAAGCAAGGGTTAGCTAATTAAGTCGGCTTAATCTCTTGGATTTGCTTGGTGTTTGTAGTGGATTTAGTTTTTAAAAGAATTCCACCTTGCTGTGATTAAACGATTACGTTTTCCAACGCGAGTTTTCCCATGTAATCTAGTCTAGAGATATCTTACTGCCTAGAAAAACACCTATTTCGAAAAATTTTAGTCTTAATAAAAGAAAAAATCGATACAAATACACATCAACTTCAAAACAAATACAAAGATGGGTTACAAACATGACGGGCCGATGCAATTCCAATGGTCGGGACCCGCATTTCCATACAGGAGCCATTCCTCTACTAATTGCGAGCGATGACGTCAGTGGGGGTTAAATTCTGTCGCAGGGAAGGGGAAACAATGAGATTGGACAGCGACACACGAGGGTAGCCAAGCACGCAGATGGAGAGGTTGGGGGAAGACCTGTCACCTGGAGGGTGCAGGAATTGCACTTGGGGATTACGTCATTCTTCCAGACGAGAGGGGGATGGGATGGGAGGGAATTGAGTGAGTGAGTGTTGGAACGAGAATAATAATTTGGTTACTTTTAATGATTTCGATTTTCAAGGGAAATAAAAAAAATGGATAATGGAATTAGGTAATGTCATACAATGTCATGACTTGTTTTTTTAAATCTCGAATGATTACGTTAGAATAATCTATTTACAGAAAAATTGGAAATTCTGTGCGATTTTATTCTAACTTCCCATGTTGTATAGTGACTATAGGATACCCGCGCTGTAATCCGGATTGCTCCAATCTACGATGTTCTAATTTTTATTGCAATCCGGAAGTCATACGGGGCAAAAATGTTTTATAGTTGGCTTAAATGCTCTCAAATTAGCCGTTGTTTATGTTGAGAAGAAGTTATTTATTTATTTCGAGTGTTTTAATTTGAGTCCCACCTGAGGAAAGTCCCTCGTGGACGTGAATCACTGGTAGGAGGCGCATGTGTAATGGCAAGGGTGTTGGGGTAGGGTAGGGTAGGGTAGGGGGTTGCACGGCTAGCGTGCGGGGAGTGAGTGAGTCACAATGTGAGTTGTATAGGTGATTGTAATGAAACAGAACATGTTTTCAATGTGCAATCCAATTTTTTTCTTTTACAACAGCAATAAATCGACCAACTTGTTTGCATTATTTTTTTCTTTTTTAAGATTTATCTCACAAAACAAATGAAAATTTCCATATATATCTGTATAAAGTTCACATAAATCTAATTCCCATACGTTGGCAATGCAATACCGATTATTGTGAAAGAGGGAAAAATATACGCCTAACTTCCATAAGTTATCATATGACAAAAGAGAGAAGAAGAAAAAAAAAAGTTAAGTTATGCATTTTATTATTTTTATTCTAGCGTATATTTGATAAGGTTGGATCACGTGATAGCTAGCAATGAAAAGCGACCTCTACAGACTGAGTCGTGCAGCCAAATGTGTATAACATGTCGCCGCTAGATGAGGGATGGAGGTAAAAGGGGACCACAGTGGTAGACCAAAACTGACTCATCGCCATGATGGAATATGGTGGTTAGGTGAGCGCAACTTGATGCACAAGTGAGCAATTCCAATCTTCCATTTGATAGCTTTAAAGCTGACGTATTTTTTATTGGCTGCAAGACATAAAAATTTCAAAAGTCTGCCTCGGCTTAGCCATTCCCACAATATTGTACAGTTCAATCCCATGTTGTCTAGTAACTAACATCCCAATCTTCTGCTACATGTAATCTAGTGCGATATAAGTTAATTGGCAGTTCGCATACACGGAATACTGGATCTATTATTTCTAACTACCTGTCAATTACAAACTACTTTAGAAAAATTATCAACAGGTCGCGTTTCCTCTCAGAAAACCTCAAACATTGAAAACAGAAATTGTAAACCATTTTTAAGCCTCTGTGAAATATGGTAGTAACAATTCAGGCAGAAGTGACGTGTTTGACTGAACCCTTTATCCCCATTTACCCCCACTACCCATCTTACCCCCTTCTGGCCCAGCTGGACTTTAATGAGTGATAAGGATGTTGTTTATTCGCCATTGTTTGTTGTCAATCACCCTCAAGCCAGGGAATATTGAGGAGAAAAATCCAAGATGGCTGTCGATAACAATCTAAGAGCATTAGGCTGCTTGCCCATTCTTTAATGCACTTTTAAAACAATACAGATAAGCTTTTATTGTTGTTGTTTTGTTCCCAGTTAGAGCATGGAGAGGAAATTTACAAGATGTCGCTTTTGGGTATTTAATAATTACAAAATATAATTATAAATTAAGAGTAGGGGAGATGAAAAAAATGTAGGAAAAGTTAGGCCTAAGTTTGGCTTTATACATCCTAAAAGCTTGCTTAAGGCGTCAGCGATTTTGATTTAATTTGTCACCATTTTAGTTTTCATGACATTTTCTTTCATTAAACGGTGGGGGATGGAAGGGATGGGTTTAAGTAACATTTTGCAATTAAAATGTGAATTGTGAATGTGAACCCTAGTGGAAAATAATTTTTTGGAAAACTTTTCCCTCATTTTGTAATTGGATGATAGTTTAAGAGCGAACTCTAGTGTAAAATTATAAAAACTGGGTGGTAAAGTCTGTTGGAAAATGCAAAAAGTTTCTTTATTATTAAAAGAAATGAAAAAAAATATCAAAATGGAGGCCATTAGTCTTTTGTGGCTAAGTAGTAAACATGTTTCTCTGACTGTGATGCTACAGTTCGGTGGGAAACGGAACTGAAATTTCTCTTCTGGACAGAAGAAGATGGAAGTGAGGCAACTGTTTGAGTGGACTTCTGTTGTGTATGGATTCGTTGATTAATTATTAACGATGTAAACAGGGCGTCATCTGATCCATAGCATGTGATTGTCTGTTTACCCTCTGTTGAGTTTTTATAGATTGCCAATGATTAAGTCATAAAGCATCACTAAAGGTAAATCATCTGGAGTCATCGCTTGTTGATTGTGTTTTAAACAGATTAATTACAACCAGATCCAGAGAACATTTATATCTGAACTACATGAGTATGAGTAGGTATCACTTTTTGTATAATTAATTCTCAGATGGCAAGGTCATTGAATTCCCTATGGTTAATCAAAAATCGAATTTCATACAAATTTAAATTTTTTTTTGGAAAAATTCATTAAAAACTCAAATTTTTATTTCAAAAAATGTTTTTTGATTACTTTTTGATTCCTAATGTGATTTCTGATTTGTAAATGTCTTGTCGAGATTTTGGTTCCTTGGTGTCTAGAACTAAAAATAAAACATAAAATTTTACAATTTAAAATAAGAAAATTGCATTTTTATTGAATTTATCGAATTACTTCACGAGCCAATCCACCATAAAATCATACAAAGCCATCCAAAAACAAAAAATAAGGAAAACTGAGTGAAAATAATTGTATAAGTGAGCCCTTACATGACTGCCAGAATATTTGTTTGTGTAGCTGTCCACAATACAATGCGACAGTTGTGTATAGAGTATCATATCTTAGTCTGTTGACTAGATACCGAGTTACCGATACTATACCAGTCTTGTTCAACGTCTTTTCAAAGTCACACCGTGGTCTAAGCCTGAAAACCAAAAACCAAAAAATAAATGCCACCGCAGAAGAAACCCACAAAGACGTTACAAACCATATGCCATAAAAAAATCGCCAACACCTTCGACGACATCAAACAGCAATTACCACATCTTCCACACAAATTGATCAACGAAATCTACAAACGCAAAACCGAACTCGGTCTCAAAAACAGACTTTTCAACGCCAACACTTTCATCAACCGCCGAACGACGCATTTGGACTCGCTTTCCAATTTTCTAATCGGCATGACCGCAAACGACTTATTCGACCGCATAGGCAACATATGCAACAAATCCATTAAAAATTTAAATTTGTCTTACACTGGTATCGGCCTATCCGCGACATCTGCGGGCAATTTATTCAGTCGCCTTCCCAACATTCGTTTCCTCGACGTCACGGGTTGTAGTTGGTGGTTCACCAACGACACGATGGCGGAAATAAGAGCTCATTGTCGTCGATTGCAACATCTCAACGTTAGTTTGTGCCAAAACATTACTGACAAAGGGATCAGGTCATTATGCCAAAGTAGAGAAACGCAAATCGAAAGTTTGAACATCGTCGGAAACAGAATTACACCGGAAGGCTGTTTCCACGCTTTGCAGCATTTAACTAAATTGAAACGATTTAAAAATAATTGCGAGAGCAGTCTTCTTTTCCTCATCCAACGATACATCGATGAATCGGGCAACGATTCACTCGAATTCCAGCTGGAGAAATTGATTTATAATGACGTCATAATAGGCTTCGATGTTGGAAGAGTGTTTTCTAACTTGCGATGTCTGATAATCGATCAACCACAGGATTTTAATAATAGGTTGGAAGAATTATTAGACGGTCACACATTACGGCAATCGATGAAAACATTGTCGCAGTTACAGTTAGGTTACTTCGAAGAAATGGATTTCAACAAAATCGTTACTCGTTGCCCGAATTTGGAGTGTTTGACGTTTTATTATTGCCGGATTATAACTACAGTGAATTTGAACGTTGGTATTAATACATTCGGATGTTTAAGAAAATTAGGACTTATTTCGTGTAATGTTACTAATGGGGAGTATTTGAAGATATTCGAAGCTGCAAGTTGTTTGCAGGAATTGAAACTGTATAAGTGTGGATCGGATGTCGTTGCCTTGTTTCTCAGGAAGAATTTGCTGCGAAGATTGACCGACTTGAGTGTCTTATTGTGTCACTGGGTGACTGCTGAGTCCTTGTTTGAGTTGTTGAAATCGGATATTTTATTGAAAATGTTGTGTGTAAGAAGGTGTCGTGAAATCACACCAGAGAAGTGGGAAGGGATAGAAAATTATGTTCTTGTGAATAATTTAGATTTATTTTTAACTGATGAAGTACCATATTTCTTCGAATAATGCTTTTGGATGATTACAAATTGTAACATGCTCTTTAACAAGAAATAAGTAACTAACTATTGTTTTTTTTCTAACTTTCCACAAAGATTTAATTTTAATAAAATAATTTTTTTGCAATGAATTTGTTTTGTCTTTTGCTTCTTTTACAAAGGTGTAAAATTTTTACCCCTGCAAAAATCCCCTGCACAAATCTGATCCTTTTGCCACTAGTCTTTGTCACTAGTGACAAGTTTTTTCAATCATAACATTTTTTTAAAAACTTTTTGCGGTTTAAAATCATGAATTATTTTTAAAAATGATATTTGCAATTTTTTTTTTAATTCTTTTAAAAAATTTAAAAATTGTATGATCTAAAACATTTTATCATGTTTTGTGATTAACACAGCATTTGAAATACTAAGTGTCTATTTCGACAAGACGTCCATCGAAATAGCCGCCCCACTGTGGACTGGTGCCTGTATAATCAAAGAGAAGAAAAATCGTTTAAATAGGCTTCAACATCACCATTGATTATATCTGTACCATTTTTTAATTTTTCCCAGATAAGTCTCATGTCATCATTTCCATCTAACCAGTTGATCTAATAGAAATAATGACATTAATAATAATAATAATTTTTAAAAACAATTTTTTGATGTCAATCGTCTCTTATCCAACTGACTTTGCATCTGCTTGAATAAATCTTCTACTTCTTCAGACTCCATCAATTTGATATGAAGCTGAAGTCTCACTTCTTCTCCTTGAGTTTCTGTAGCGGGAGCTTACCGTACGGTATATGGATATCTCGTTGAATACAAATGCGTGTCGCATTAATTTTAAATATTTAGAAAGTGATACATCTAAAACAACAGAATCTTTCATCTTGCCAGGTGGTATATTGCAGTTTGGACCACCTGATGCTAACACAAATTTGAATCAAACAACTTCAAAAAACGTGATTTTAATTTTATAATAAAATTTTATTTATTATTCCTTCTAAAAAAAAAAGAGAGAAAGATATTTCGTACAAAAATTTAGCTTTTACTGTTCATTTCGTCATTCTTTCGATTAGATTTTATAAAATGCCCAAGGGTTTGAAATGCCGGTTTCTTGATCTCGACGGGTTTGGCTTCTGGTTTCTGTGGACAGTCGAAAGACATATGCCCTATCTCGGAGCAACGCCTGCATCGGACGCCGTTTTTACATTCCGAACTATTGTGACCACTTTCTAAACAATTGAAACACTTTATTTTCGTCGGTCCCGTCGGATTAAGTGGTTTGGAAACTGATTTTGCTGACTTCACGTGTTTAATTTCACCGCCAGTCGACGGTTTGGCTTCTTTAACCGCCGATTTCTCTTCAGGCGCCGCACGTAATTTGTAACCCGAACTTTTCTGGTCGTTTGTAATAATATTTTCCCCCGAATTTTTAAGTCGTAACACCACATCTCGCCATGCGTGCCCATTCGACTTCACGTTTTCGCCAGACGTCGATATTGTCTCTGTCGCTTCCACCTTTTGTTGTGCTGGTTCCATCGTCGCCGGCATAATGACCTCCGCGCCTCCAACAGTCGTTGATTTCGTCTTTGCCGTTTCCGGCTTTTGTTGTCTTCTTTGCGCCGTTGCCTTAACGTTCTTAGGCATATCGTCACACGATTTCTTGTCGTTTTTCGGCCCAACCGCCAGTAAATCGAGCTTCTTCTGCTTTAATTTTGTCTCCAGTCTGTGTTGTGTTTGCATAGTCTCCGTGGCGATCTCCGTGTCTCCTCCAACCGTTGATTTCGTTTTTTTCATTTCCGCGCTTGCTGGTTCCAGAAGCCTTTGCTGTTGTTGCGACGTTGTCGTAACGTTCTCCATCATATCATCACACGATTTCTTGTCGCAATTCCCAACAGCCCGTAAATCGCGCTTTTTCTGCTTTAATTTTACCTCAATCTCCAGCTGTCGTAACGCTTTCTCTTCACGGACCAACAGATTCGCTCTCCGTTTGGCCCAAATGGCGAAAATCGAACCATCTTTCTCCCGTACAGCGTTGTCCAGACTTAATATGGTCGCTAACTCCACACGGGTACCTTTGATGGCCATCTTCCGCTGTGTAAGTTCCGAAGCAATCTGACATTTAGACAGATTTTCAACTTCTTCTGCCTCAGTTGCCATTAAATAGTATAGGAACTCTTCGATATCCATATTCATATCCTTGAAAATCTCTTCTTGAAAACTAGCAGAATGAGAACTTGACTCGATGGTAGCTGTAACCAGACTGATTTAATTTAATTAATCCAAAGATTTTGTTTATATCCGATGGGTTTGTGATACGAGATCATGTGACTTGTGATACGTCAGATATCTTGTGATGTCGGTCTCGGCAATCAAATTATGCGCCAATGGACATGCGCAGTAGGGCAGCGCCCTCTTACAAAGACTTTTAAAATGAATGGTAATTAAAAAAGAATTATATTTAATTCCTAATTTGTCATTTTTATTAAAACTAGAAGGCATTAGAAAAAATTGCATTAGACCAAAAATTCTTCAACAGAAAATATTTTTAAAAAATCAGAATAATTAAAAATTCCAAAAAATTAATGAAAAATCTTTTTTCAAAAAGATATAGAAGAGTATAGAACAGTATAGAAGAGTATACAAAATTAATGAAGAATTATTCCTATTTTTTAATTTTATTTTAGATAATTTCATTTCATTTTTAATTGTTTTGGCGGTAATAACGGTACGTTCCCACACCAATGCGTGCACGACAGGACGACAGTCGACTGGTACCCACCCAAAAATAAATGATGACATACAGGGCGGTAGCGTCATCTGTTGGGATTAATTGCAACTAAAAATAAGAATATCTGTATCACAGTACTCGTAGTGTGATCTGTATGTAAATGAAAGAGAATTAAAATTATTTCAAGTTTTTATTTTCGTTTTCCTCGATCGTGTTCGATTCTGTTTAAATTGTGATATTTTTACGACTGATGATGTTTTATGGGTCTGATGAGTGTTTGAATAAAAACTCGAATTTGCACAACATACTGTAGTCACAGTAAAAATAATTCTTTACAGTATTTTAATTAATTCATACATAAGTTGAAAATATGTATCAATCAAAATTACTTACAACAAATTACTGCTTTTGACTTCATTTCATTTGATTATTCTCAACCCATTCAACAAAATCGTCCATCATCAAAGTCCACGCTTGATCTGTACAATAATTAGAAAAATCATGCAGAACAGTCGTACTAAACGCCAACACATCATTCCACTGATCCTTAGTTATAAACTCTGTTGTCTCGGTTAAATACCACTTAAAAGAGTCAAACAATTGCCATTTACGTCCCAACAGCAATTCGAGCATCAATTTTGCAGTCTCGACATCCAAATGACGCTGGGTTTCATCCTTAGTAAAATCATAAGCATATTTATAAATCTGTTTAAAAACAACCGGGTCGCTCAAAAGAGAGGAAAGATTTTCAATTTGCGCCCGAAATTTCTCTACGGCATCGCACTGTAAGTCAGTCATTCCTTTGATCCATTCGTCCATCGTGAAATACGCCATTCGTTTCGCCCCCATTTTCCACGCGAGAACCAACATGGCCTCGTGGGTTGGATCGAGTTGTACGTCGTTGCAAAATTTTTGCATGCCCTCGGGTTCCATTAGTTCCATGTTCTCTGGGGTTGTGTATTGGAAAAACCAATCTTTGCAACGTGTTGCGGAGAAATTGGAAAGATTTTCTGGTTGTTCTTCCTGTTCCGTTTTGGTTTTCTTTTGTTCTGTCAGAGATTCGGATGGGCCGGAATTTTCCTTTCGTTTTTTTCCCATTTTGTCGTCTTTGGCCTGGTCAAATAATTTCTAAATGGTTAAAGATAAACAAAATAAATATGTTTGATTGAGAATATTCAACGATTCACCCGAATTTGATCTTAATTTCGGCGACAAACGTTTCTTATTTTTTGATCCGTCAAGGATGGAGAGAAAATTCCAATCGGAGAGTCAAAGACGACCCTCTGATTAGTCTAAATAAAAAATTAAAATAATAAAAGGACAGAAACAGAGCTTTGGGTCCTTTTTTTTTTTTATCCTACTTAGCTGTAAATGTGGTCAAATTTGAGTGAATTTATCTAAATATAGTTTCCAATAAGCCTACATACGATTAAAGATCCTCAATGTGGTACCAGATTTTCTTGGGTTGAATTTTCAGGTCCCCGTGCTGCCGTTTCTACTATTCCAGAAAACCCCGTTCGATTAAATATCGATTAAATATCGGATTGTATCGACTAATATCGTGTAGTATTGAATCGATATCGAATTATATCTTGTAATCTTGATACCTGTGAAATAAACAACGCGGTTTAGAAGGTATTGTTAATGTTGTTTAGAAATTTGACAAAATTGAAATTAAGGTCATATTCCCCGCAAATACCCGCACTGCTTTAAACACATGTGGCCAGTTGATAGGCGAGTTGCCTTCACTCTTGTTGGCCTTCTCACTTCACTTATACGATCCTCACCTGTCCTGATGTTGTTCTCTATAAATTCTTTTGGAATAGAATTCAAACGGCTTGATAATTTAGAAGTTTTGGTGGTGATTTTGTTGTAAATGTGGGATAAAGACTGTCATCCATCTTGGTTTGATGATAAGATTAGTCATTACAGGTGGGCAGTGGGCATGAATGAGTCACCAATAACCCTTTTTACCAGTCGCCAGGTGGCGTTTGCGCATGCCCAGTAAGGAGAAAAGCGTCTGGTTCGAGGCTGGTTTGGTTGGCAAAACAACCTGAGAACAATAGCCAAACATGACTTATTGCAATTATTTCGCCAGCTTCGTCTTTTAAAGTGAAATATTTTAATATTTGTAGTTTATAAGGAATAGATCTCAATTTCAAGCGCTAAAAAAATACGTTAAAGTTAAGACCGGCGAAATAATG
>JAQFZO010003015.1:0-10787 GCA_034695885.1 Geophilus flavus | reverse complement strand
TTCTACAAAATACATGCAAATCCAACCCATCGGAGGGTATTTTGGTAGAATCCACGTGAATACTTGTGGAATTTACGCGTATTCGCGTAAAAACCACGTTGAAAGTTGAGGCAGCGTTTTCATTGGTTGCTGTAGATCACGTGACCTTCCAAAATCATTTTTTTTCGAAGTCTAACATTTTAACGCATGCAATTCACTAGGGCATCACCTACATGAAAATGACTCGGCGATAGCGATTTCAAATCGCAAACAGAAAATCGTTCACGAAGGGTGAAAATCGCTTACATGAAAATGCTGCACCTTAAGAGTAGTTTTGCTAATTACAACTTTTCCGCTAGGTTTTACTACTTATAAAATTAGCGGAAAGGTAGATAGTGCGAACACCGCTAACAGTGGCAGGAGTGTCTAGATCCTGAATATTTTACATAGTTGAACAAGGAGGATGCAACTGTGAAGGATTAGGTCATGCCTTTCAAGTTCATCAGGATGTCCATGTTTTTTTTAGTTGTGGAAGAGAGTTAGGAGAGGCACTTCCATGTTCTTCTTTGTGTTCACTTTTCAAAATAGGCAATTATACAGATTTCAGGAAACCCACAAACTGAATTACACATTCGCGGTAAAAAAATATTGTGACCGAAAACAGTCAGATGAAAAGCACACCCCTCTGGATGTGGCATGATTCTGAAATTACCATCAGAAATAAAATCCAACAATAATTTGAGACATAATAATGTACAAATTTTGCCTCCTCTCCAAGTTATCATTATTGTCCATTACATTGTTATTTATCTAGCCATGAATTTCTAAACTTATCAAAAAAAGATGGAGGAAGAATTCTTCCGAAAAACTGCGAAAAGGTTTTCGAAGCCGGATTCTGACATGTTCTGACATGAAATGTGGTTGTGCAATGGGTGTTTCCAATAAAGCCCACAATTCAATTGTTTTCCTCATCTATTGTTACTATTTTTCACGCTTTGTTGCTTATTTTGTGCTACAAGATGTAGGGGAAAATGGTAATAATGGGCGGAAAGAAGATTTGCAACAGCTAAGTTTATCAAAACAGTTCAAAATGAAACAGTGATGGATTGTGACCTTGGCTTCAAAGGGTTCTACAAGACTTTTTGGCCTAAAGAAACAGTTTTGACTGTGTAAGTACCATGTGGGAATACAATTTTTTTTGCTTGTATGACCACGCGAAAGATTAGCATCAGATTTGAATGTTGAATAAAAAGTGGTGTGTACAGTAGACTGCTGACATTTTGCTGAACTTGTCCAATAACTGGGGCATGACTATGACTATGACTAGTCTATCATCTATGGTTAATCTTGGAAAAGGCTGCTGGGGGGAAAGAAAAAGTTTTTCCAGTTCAAGTATATAGGAGACTGGAGAGGGAGATCCTGGGATATGCACATTGAAGAAAAAAATTGAGCTCAATTAGAATAAGGTCAAGATTTCCTCACTGGAATTGAATTACCTTGGCTGCATTGAGAACAAAATTGAATGACATCTTTAATGAATCTGAGAAAATCGGAGACGCGGCTAATTACAAATGTAAATCACTTTTAGCATGTTGATGATGCTCTTGACATTCCTCTATTGGCTATTTGGTGATCTGATTGGATGATGTACTAGTAGTGTTGGCATTTGATACTTTTCTGCTAATTTTTAGCTATTTTGCTATTTAACCCATTTTTAGCTACTATTTTGCTATTTAACCAATTTTCAGCTAATTTTTAGCTACTATTTTGCTATTTAACCAATTTTTAGCTACTTTTTAGCTATTTTGCTATTTAACCAATTTTTAGCTAATTTTCAGTTATTTAGCTATTAGTTAAATAGCAAAATAGTTATACTTTTCTGCTAATTTTGTAAGTAGCAAAAAGTAGTAGCAAAATAGTAGCTAAAAATTAGTTAAATAACAAAATAGTAACTAAAAATTACTTATTTAGCAAAATAATAGCTAAAAACCAGTTAAATAGCAAAATAGTAGCTAACAATTAGTTAAATAACTAAAAATTAGTTAAATAGCAAAGCAGTAGCTAAAAATTAGTTAACTAATTATTAGCTACTATTTTGCTTTTTACCTCATTTTTAGCTACTATTTTGCTATTTAACTAATTTTTACCTACTATTTTGCTATTTTTCACTATTTTTTGCTACTTACAAAATTAGCAGAAAAGCAGCTTTACAAGGATGAATAACAATTAAATTCATCCATAATCTTTCTAAAAAAAAAAAAAAAAACTCAACTAATTGGTTGTAAACTCAGGAAATACTGATGTCATTCATAAAAACACATCAACCAAAAAAAGAATTAAACCAGACAATACCTTTAATAGTTACTTATCTCCACATTTGATTGTCTAAAATTAAAAGTAGCTTGATTGTTGTTGTAATAACTCAACAACAACATTCTCTTCCTAACCACTTCTAATCTCACCCTCAGGCTAACTAACATTTCACACTTGGCCTATTCTATATTAGAATAATTAAACCTCAAGAAAGATTAAAATGTGTAGCAATTACTTTCACCACATGAAAAAAAAAATCAACATGTGACAAATAGTGTCATCTTCTGTCAAAATGAGGAACTTTTTTTACAGAGTGGTAACAAGATGACATCATGGGTGAAAATTTGTTCCAAAATAACCTCCTGATGTTATTTGCAGTGAGTCCTTTGAATTGGTTTGTAAAGAAGTGTTGTTTGACTGGTTGGTTGTTCCTCTGGAAAATTTCTCCTTTTGAAAAAAAAAGGGGGGGACAGGATTGGCTGGTAAGATATTGACCTTTGACCTTTTGCTGATGCAATCTGTAGATAAGAATGATTGATTTGTTTGATCTGTTTTCTCTTGTGAGTGATTTTTGACTCATGATCAAGGTGAAGATTTATTACAATGGAATTTCATGAAAAATCTTTTCATTCAAGTTTTTGATAATTTTTTATCTTTGTTTTGTTGTTTATATATATTTTTTGGTTTTTTTGATGTGATGAAAAGTTGAGGGTTTTTGAGTTAGACATAGTTTTCAGTTTGAGTTTTATATATTTAGCTATAGGACAAGCTATTTATGGCAGCTTGAGGCACACAGTCTAAGAGAAGGAACTTTGAACTGTGTTTAGGTTTTAAAAATAAGAAGTTTTTACTTCTCATCCTGTGGGAATTCTGACTCTTTGTTTGTGTTTGTTTTTCTGATGGGTTTGTCTATCTGTGTGTGGGGATGCTTGAAAAGTAGGTCTGGGGAAGGTATAATTTGTAGGATTGGTGAAAAAGTTGTTTTTCTTTGTTGTTTTTTGGTTTTTACTATTTTTTTTGAAGGAAATTGTGTCCCAATTTGTTAATTTTCTTTGTTTTGAATACTTGGGAACTTGTTTTGATGGTTTTGTTTACATTGATGTTACTAAATTTATCCCTAATTTGGAATGAAGATTTATTTCAACTTCTTTGAAATGCCTCATTCCTAAACACAATTGTTTTTACTCATTTTTCCCACACTTTAAAAAGAAAAATAAGTTTAAAAAAAAAACATGTTTTACATGAAATTTATAACATTTTGGACTTATTGGTATTTAGCCGCGTGCAACTCAAGTGTGTTATACAAAATTTGTAATTTAGGATCCGTCAGTTAGGTCCAGTAAACACTAAAAGCTTCAGGACACCCTTCTGCACAATTGTGCAGAATTCATGCATAATTACATGTATACAGATGTGCAAAATATCGACAGTTTTCGGCATGATTAAGCACCAATTTCCCGCATTATCTGCAGAAATTCTGCAGAGCCATTTTTATAAGGGCAGTTAGTGTTAACACGGGTGAAATAAATATCGGATCTCTGAGAATTATAATCGAACAAAAAGCTTAACTTAAAATTAAGAAAATTAAGGAAAGGATAGAACTTATCAAAAGACCGGATCGTGACAAATTTTCTATTACAAATTGATTATCGTTATTAATATTCAAAAAACTTACATCATTTATTCATTTTTTTACTTTAAATTTTAGTAATTTTGTTTTTTAAAAAGTAGGACTAATAATCAGTTTGCAATGAGCTTGTTTACAGTTCACTAACATTTTACTTAGGGAAATTGGCCCCAATTTAGAACCTGAATTTGGTTCTTTGCCATTTGATTTATAACTTATGTCAGGTGTCAACGTTCACTCGACCAAGAGCAAAAGGGTTGAGCACATGTCAAATTAAACACAAACTTCATCAAAATTAAAAAAAAATAAATAGAAATTGGATTAATAAATTAAAATCACATCTTTTGCTTCCAAGTTAAAGGTGTCTGAACCCAGACTCATGTTTTGGGAGGAGTTTTTTGAAATTTTTTTTTTTTGGGGGAAAATTAAATTGAAATTAAATTTATATGATGTTATGTTTTATGTTGGAAGTGTTCTTAAACTTTAAAAGTTCACTGAACAGAGATCTATAATAAAAATAAGAGATAATTGATATTTTTTTTCCAAGTCTTTTCAAAGTCTAGGAAATAAAAAGATTGCATCTGGATTTTTGTTTGGAATAAATGCAGGTGTTGGATTTTTATTGAGTATATAATTAAATTGTAATACAATACTTTATGGAGATTGTAAATCATACCAGTATGATGATGATAGTGGGTGTCAAGATGCCTAAAACTGATTTTCTGGTGGTGAAAGATGTTAAAAATTTGGGTGTTGTGTGGTGTTGATAGGTGAAGTGGGAATTATTGAGATAAAATATTGTAATTTGTATTTGTGATGTGGAAACTTTGGGGGAAGAAAAGGAGTTCAGAAGAATTTTTTTCATTTTTCAAATTTTTTTTATTGAGATTTGAGAAGTGATTAAATTCATATGGAATTATGGATCTAGATTTTTCTATGTTGGGAATCCATAAATGAATTATTTTGCTTGGTTTTTTTCATTAGAAAATTTTAGTTTTGAAAATCTTGTTTTTCGGCTTTTCGCAGAATCAAAATCCAAAGAATTGTCTACTAGTTTTAATGGAGAAATTGTATATTGATTTTCATTAATGTTTGGCCCAAGATTAATGTACTGTTAGTGTGGAATCACCAGTTGATATTTTAAATCTGTCTGAAAATTGGTTTTTTTAGAAAATCTTGTTTTTCGGCTTTTCGCAGAATCAAAATCCGAAGACTTGTCTAGTTTTAATGGATAAATTGTATATTGATTTTAATTAATGTTTGGACCAAGATTAATTTACTGTTAGTGTGAAATCACCAATTGCTAGATATCTGTCTGAAAATTTAGATATTTTTTGAAAATCTTGTTTTCGGCTTTTCGCAGAATCGAAATCCGAAGAATTTTCCAATTTTTTATTTTAAGGAAGAAATTTTGAATTGAAAATTAATTAATTTACATTAAAGTTTTCACCAAGATTGATGTTCCACTGCTACAAAATCTTGAGCTCCTACATCCATTAGTAAATCAGATATTTCAAAAAATGTTTTTCAAAGAATCGGATAATCGGAGAAATGATTATCTGGGATGGGAGAGAATGTGGGTGTTGAAATAGATTTCAATTACTTAAAATGAATTGAAAGCAAGCTGAAATGAAGTGGTAATTTGAATAAATTTGACTTCTAAAACCGGGTTTTTCTCTTCTATTTTTAGCAACCTCATTCTGACATCTCCAACTGTGACAAAATGGAAGTCGATCCTCCCAAACCTCCTTCAAGACAAAGTCAAACCATCAGCTCAAGGAGTTTATCACTGAACAGTGTGAGCAGTGATGGATCCAGTGAACCTCCCCAAGTGTCCCATGTGGGACATGAAGACATCCTAGCCCTAACACAAGATGTTAAAGCATTTAAGGATGCCCTCAGTAACCTAAGGAGGATATTTCATCCAGAAAGAGGTAGTGCATAACAAACTTTCTTACTATTTTCTTTTTCTGATTCTTCTAATTCTTCTAATTCTTGTGGCTTTCGCAATCGGAAGTTCGGGTCATAACTTCAATTTTTGTGTTTGTAAAAGCTTAATTTTATTATAAAATAAAGTTTTTTCTACATAAAATGTTCAAAAAAATTTAAAAGTAATGTTTTACACTGTAAAAAATTTCAGAATTACAAATGCTAAATTTGATGTAAATTTGTGGGTAAAAATATATTTTACGAAATATTTTCTTGTGGGCAAAGATATACTTTACAAACTTTGTTTGTGGTCAAAAGTAGCCAAAAAATTGAATTTACATCAGATTTACATTAGATTTACAAAATTGAATTTACGATGTAAATCTTGATTTACACATCGTCTTTCGAGTCAATTTCTCACAATTTTACAAATTTAAGAGATCAAATTTAACAATGAATTTTACTTTGAATTTCCTTTTGTAAATTTGAAATTTTTTGCAGTGATTACTTTCCACAAAATTTATCGTAATTTTAAAATATCTGTATATAAATTCATGACCCCCTACTGGGGTTTTTCCAGGGGGACCGACATTGGGAAAATTAGGTGACGAGATTTTAAAATCTGATTTTTTAATAAGATTTGGGATTTTGTGAAGATTTTAAGAGATTTTTCAGAGATTTTCAGGGATTTTTGGAGCCCGTCGACAAAATTTTCGAGAATGTTGGTCCCCCATTAGTGCTGCATTTAGTCAAAATGGGGTTGGATTTTGGCTCAAGATTTACAAGATTTATGAAGATTTGTAAGATTTATTGGGATTTTTGAAGATTTGTAAGATTTATTGGGATTTTTGAAGATTTGTAAGATTTATTGGGATTTCTTAAGATTTGTGGGATTTATTGAGATTTTAAAAGACTTTTAGGATTTTAAACAAATTTTAGGATTTTAAAAGATTTTTGGGATTTTGAGAGATTTTCAAGGATTTTTGGAGGCCGTCGACAAGATTTTCGAGAATGTGGGTCCCCTCGGGTTTTTCCCTATTGGAAGTACAGAGTTATGACGTCAATTTTTGGATAATCGCGATAATCCGATAAAAAAGGATTCTCCAGCGGCTACTATCGCCATACGGGACCTGTCACAAACAAAATCACAAATACAAATACAAAAAATACATAAATCGCAAAAACTACGCGATGAATCTGATGAATCTACCGATCTTTGAAAACATCTAATATCTCATCAACACCTCACTACATTCCATCCTTTCTGCTGGCTAATACTAAAACAATTTTTCATGTCATCTGGTGACAGTTTTTTCCTTTATAAGTCCATCTAGTGGAAGATTGCTGAATCATTCTTATGGAATTTACTTCTTAGCTGATTATAAAAAAAATAAAAAGGAAAAGTAAAGTAAAAATGAGGGTGGGCAACAAACTGTGTGTGAAGGAATAATAAATTACAGTTTTTTATGTTAAATTCCCAAGTGGATTTTATCTGAATGTAAAATGGAATTTTTTTTACTTCACTTTGCTGAGTGTTAAATGTGAAAATGGGTGGAGGCACTGACCTTGTCCTTGATGAGGGAATTAGAGTTGGAATACTTTCTCAAATGATTAATATGAGGATTTTTATGATTATTAATGTTTGTAATGGGAAAATTTTTATTGGCAAATGGTTTTTGGTTGTAAATGAAATGAGGTTGTGCACTGTATCAATACTCTGTGCACATAGTGAATTTGTCAACAAGATGATGATAAAAAAAAGGAAGGTGTTCATTTTTCCTTGAAAAAAAATTTGTCATTATGTATTCAAATGAATGAGGAATGTTTTAAATGTAGGTTAAATTTAGCATATCTACTAACTCCATCATGCAAATGAAAAGAGGAACTTAGTAATGGTGGATTAGATCATCAGATGTGATAAGTAAATGAATAATTAATTTGTTGTGGGTGAGGTTTAATTGATTTTAGGAATGAGGTGAATTTTTAAAAAATTAATTTTTAATGTTGTAAAAATGAAAATTCACTTTTTTCCATTTATAAAAATGAAAATTCACTTTTTTCCATTTTTTTAACAATAAAATTCACTTTTTTCCATTTTTTTTAACAATAAAATTCACTTTTTTCCATTTAAAAAATGAAAATTCACTTTTTTCCATTTATAAAAAATAAATTCACTTTTTTGCATTTTTTTTAACAATAAAGATAATTTTTTTGTTTTTTTATTACCTCCATCCTTAAATTGAGTAATAAAAATGGCTGACTCTCACAATCTATGTCAATCAAATTTTTTTTTTCCTCTTTAAAAATTTCCCCCTAACAAGGGCAGATCCAGGGATCTTAAAAATCTTCACAAAATAGTAAAATTTTAAAAAAAATCGTTCAAAATCTTCAAAAAATCATTTAAAATATTCAAAAACCTTCAAAAATTTTCTAAAAGTTCAAAAAATTGTTCAAAATCTTCAAAAAGTCGTTCAAAATCTTCAAAAATTTTCAAAAAATCGTTCAAAATTTTCAAAACATTTCAAAAAATCGTTCAAAATCTTCAGAAAACCGTTTAAAATCTTCAAAAATTGCCAAAATCAGTACAAAATCATTCAAAATCTTAACAAAAACCATTCACAAATTTTTGCATACTATCAGAAAATTTTCCAAAATTGCCCCCCCTTGGAAAAATTTCTGGATCCATCCTTGCCCTAACATGGCTGACCACACAAACCAACAAATGAAAGTAATTTACAATTTTTTATACAAATTAAAAATGAATAAATTAATTTTTTTCATGAAAAAAAAAAAAAAAATTACAGGTAACCTAAAAATTATGTATTTTTAATGAAGCTGTAACCCTCAATTACAAAAAAAATTATTTTAAAAAAATAAAAACAAAATTGCACAACATTAAAACCACAAAACTTTGAAAAATTTCCCATAAAGGCATAAAAATATTTGAGTAAAAGTAAATAAATTCCAAGATGTCATTTTGAACACCTCTGCATGCCCTACTGACCCCATGGAAGCCTGTTGCTGACCTTGAGCAATTCAGGTGCACATTCAATATGAAATTCACAATACAATAAAAAGTGAAGGCACAACACACAGGCCAGCCAGGCAGCCACCAATAGCAACACCAATTGAATAAGGCTAGAAGAGTTCATTTTGAAAATTGATAGAGTAAGTCAGTCAGTTGCTTGCCAAGAGCACAACACCTGTGCCTAGAAGCCAAATTGATTGAGACACACCTGTGAAGAGAGAAAATAGGTTGAATTTACATTGCCTGCACCTCTCATCAGGTAGAAAATTACCCTTCCCAAGGCTCCCAAGGCTCCCAAGGGTCCCAAAGGGTTAAAAACACAATTTTCAAAACTCTTTTCAATACTTTCAACATATTTAAATGGAGAATTGATTTTTTTTCCTTATCATTTTCATTTGATTCATTATTTCCTTATCTGTGTTAGTTGTAAATGAGATCATATGACATAGTTTGTTTTTTTTTAATTTTTTTTTATTTTTTTTTATTTTTTTATATTTTTTTAATTTTTGTTTTGTAGATAAACAGGAACAAATAAGATCAGCAGCTCATGAGAAGTTGGGAAATGTTTTGAGGATTTTGAGAGGGATTTTAGAGAAATATGCAGCTTTACAGTCTACAGAGCTGCTCATGGCAGCTGGACAACTCATACAACAAGTTAAAGGTGAGTGATTTGGGATTTGGGATTTTTTTATTGTGAGGTTTGTTTATGTTGCAACCAGTTAGGCCTAAGGTTTGAAATCAACTGACTGGCTGCATTGAAAACAAACAGGAAGTTCTGAATTTAGTTTGTCTAAACAATAAGGTGTATTGTTGTTGTTCTGATAAGAATCTTGTATTGAATATGTGTGTGGTCATTATTGTATGGTTTTGTTTTGTTTTGTTCTGAATGTAAGTGTTATGGCTGGTTTTTTTTTTTTTGTGTCTGGTTTGGTTGATTGGTGGTGGCCTCTGGTGATGAAAGTTGGAAGTTTAAATAAGGATCTGTCTGTGGGTGGTTTTGACTTTTCTGATCCCACAGGGAAATAGTTGCCACAGGTTAACAAAATGGATACATTTTAGATTATTTCTTGATTTAGTGAATGAAAAATTAAGAAATCATAAATCTAAAAAACTTGAAACAGCAAAAATCTCAAACTCTGTGCAAAATCTTTTAAAATCGTAGAAATCTTTAGTAAATTGTAATATATATAGTTAATATACTTCTTGCATAATAAATTTAATTAATTGTGATAAAAAAAAACTTGGAATTTTTTTGACCATCTCATCTGACCAGAAAACTGGAGAAAACAATTACTCCTTCCCCTCAAGGAAAGGGATTCCCTACATGTTCTGCATTTGCCCCTACATGGCAGGTTGTTTTGTTTGGACATCGCAATGACTAAAATGCTGTTTTGATAATATCTAAATAAAAATTTTTGATATTTCAAATTTTCAAGATTTAGAGCTAAATCTTCAAAAAATTCAAAACATTAAAATATGATTTTGAACCAATATTGTGATGAGCCTTAGCCATGACAAGACATCATGGTCCAGATAATGCACAGAGTAGCATGGAAAACGGAAAGAAAAACATGGATGAAAATTGTATGTTTTTCGGACAAATTTTGAAAAATTTTCCAAAAGTGGAAAGGGGATCTCAGAAATTTGTGAATAATTTTAATTAACATTTTGAATGATTTTGTGATGAATTTGGCGATTTTTTGAAAATTTGAAGAGTTTTTAAAGATTTTGAACGATTTTGTGATGATTTTTGAAGATTTTCAATGATTTTGTGAAGATTTTTGAAGATTTTCAATGATTTTGTGAAGATTTTTGAAGATTTTCAGTGATTTTGTGAAGATTTTCAATGATTTTGTGAAGATTTTTGAAGATTTTCAATGATTTTGTGAAGATTTTTGAAGATTTTCAGTG
>JAQFZO010003014.1:0-10790 GCA_034695885.1 Geophilus flavus | reverse complement strand
AACGATAAAGCAAATGAGAGTAATGAAGACAAGTCTGATAGGAGCGAAAGCGATCACAGCCAGGCTGATCGCATTCAATTGAGGGTAAGATGTTGAATGAAAAGATTGATTAGTGATTTCAATTAAAACGATTTTGTATCGATTTTAGGAGAGACGAGCCACGACTAAAGCGAAGCAAAGACAGTCGGTCAATTCTCAGAGTTGGAAGCAACAGAGCAAAGAGTTATTAGATCTTATCTTTCAATGCGGCGATTCCGAACCGTTTCGAGCTCCTGTGGATTTATTCGATTACCCGGTAAGTAAATTAATATTTTGAAAATAAAAATTTAAGTTAATTTAATTTAATTAATTTTTTTAGGATTACCGAGAGATAATCGATACACCGATGGATTTCGGAACAGTTCGCGAACAACTGTTTGCTGCCAATTACGAGAATCCCATCGAATTTTGCAAGGATGTGAGACTTATATTCCAAAACTCGAGAAATTTCAATACCAACAAAAAATCGGTTTAACATCACTGCATGTTACATCCCTGTAATGAAATTTTTTTTTATAATAAAGTTATATAAAATTTAAATTTTAAATTGATAAACATACTCTATAAATTTAAGGCACACTTCATTAACAATTCGGGCTTGTTTGACAATTCGACTTTTCGGTTCATTGAATTTTGCCGCATTAGTTTCAATGTACCGAATATCAAATTGTAACGACGTGATACGCCGATAAAATCGGTTCTCCAGACGAGCCTTGATCGTGCTCAAATCGATCGGATATTCCACCACCATCGCATAGGCGGGATACGCGTTCAAATCAACCGGTGCCAGAAACGGTTCGGCAATCGACAGTTCCATAATTTGTTCTAATCCGTGAATGATTCGTTCGCATTCCTCTTCGGGCCCGCTGTCCGGCCATTCCCACGAACACGGCTTGTAAAGCAAGGCCTGTAATTCTTCGGGTAAAACCGCTGCACTTCCACCCGGCTCGTTGGGCAACCCTAAAAGAAATAAAAATGTAAATAAAATTTTTTAAAAAATTTTTCTGTTTTTCATTAAAATCACACTCAAACAAATTGCACGCAAATCTTCCATTCCTCCCTCGCTTCCAAATATCCACCAATCAATCAACCACTGCTCAATCATCTTACCTTTTTTCCGTCCACTACGTCCCACACTAGAGACTGTGGATTCGCCTTTTACTATAGGAAAACACAAAACATTTCTATGGACGACTCAGTTTCACAAACGATAAAAAAGAAATGATAAACAAAAAACAAAAGTGACGATGTGCAGTGGTGACCTTAATATATTTTTAAAATAATTTCCCCGTATTTTGTTTTTGCAATGAAAAATTGCATTTTTTCAACTCACTCTGGTCATCAATCGGCTCTAAATCCCACGGACTCATTTTTTCCCTTTCGCCGTTATCCCAGCGCACGTTGAAGCATTGAAACATGCTATCCGGGTATTCTTCTTGAAAGGGTTCTTGCGATTCGATCGTCCCCGTCCACCATGCGTCGTCGATCATAGATCGAAATTGATCGTCTGGAGAGAGGAAATTGAGAAAAAAAAATTATTTTACGATCACAAAATGTAGAAAAAACATTTTTTGAATTTACCGGCTTTCCAATTTCGACTCATGGCAGTGTCGTAGGTTTGCCGCAGCACCAGGAAATCGATCACGTCGGGCATGTCGTGATATTTGATCGTAAAAGAAGAGCCCGTGATTTTCCCCGTTTCCGGATCGATCATGGCTAATTTGAGGCAACACAGCCTCGGAGGTCGGATTTCGTATTTGATTCCGACAACTTTGACGAGTTCTTGATCCCTCAGATTCATCTTCTGCCAAGGTTGGCTTTTCACGTTGATTTCGTACACTTTGGCCCGTTTTACAGCAGCCACGTAGCACTCGTGTCCTTGGCGGAAGTAAATTACTTCGTCCCCCATCTGAGGGTAATAGGGAGTTTTGCGAGGAATCACTTCGGTCAACCATTCGGCCGGCCGGAATGCTTCGGGAATTTCATTGACGGTTTCCGGAAAATCAACTGGTTTGCCCTGGAATTACATTTAAAAAAAAAAAAAATTTAATTAATTTAATTAATGTCATCGTTAATAATTTAAAAAAAAATTACTCGATGATTAATTTTCATGTTCTGCGGTTGGTTTTCCTTGTTGTCGTTTCCTCGGTTGTCTTTTTTAACTTTCCGGTTACGTTGTTGACTGATTCTCTTTGGGGGCTGAAGATTGATGCCTGCATCTTGCGTCCAATCGGAGTACACCGTCGAATCGCTGCTACTTTCGCTATCGCTGCTTGATTTCCACGCTTGTTCGTTGTCACTACTCCCACTTTCACTGCTACTTAAATTAATATCTTCCGGATTCTACGGAAAAAAACAAAAATTTAATTTTTTCTTACTTTAAAATATTTTATTAAAAATTACTTCGAAGTCACTATCATTGTAATGGCCCTGGTTAGATGAAACTCGATGAGTGCGTGCTGCACGAGTCCTATAACCATGCCGTTGTTGTTGATGTCTTCGCTTTCTCCGTGTGAGAATTTCTTGCTTCGCCTTCGCACTCAAAGTTATTTTGTCAGTCTCGGACGTCGACGCTCGTCTCTTTTTCTCGTGTTTGTATCGCGAAAGTTCAGCATCGCCTTGAGCACGCCGCGTCTCTTCCGAGGTTTTCAACATATAATAATCTACGTTTCGTAAAATAACTCTTCTGCTCCATGTCATTTCCTCTCCTTGTGCCGAACGACTGGTCCAGTTGCCGTGAGACTGCCTCACGCCTTCTATGTCCCCACTCCGTCGCGGTCCAATCCGTCCATGAGTTGGCGAAAAATCTTCACAGGAAAAAACAAATAAAAATTAATTTTTATCTCCAATAATCCTTAAAATGTTCCATTACTTGTTCCCATAGATCTCGACGACCGTGTCGGCGATAACGGGCTGCGATCTGAATTTTCACCACCGAATCGATTGGCTTGTTCCTGTTGTAAGCGTTCGATCATTTGATCAAGGCTGGGTCTGTGACCATCGGGAAGTTCATTTGGACGGACTGGTTCCAAAACCTCAGCCTGGCCTGTTAAAATTAAATTAAATTAATATTAAAATTAAAATAAATTAAAAAATATTTGTTAAAAAATTCAAAAATTCACCATCGACGATGTGAGGTATTAATTGAGAATCGTTACAATGTTCCCTCCCGGGAACAAGCCTCTGGTAATGAGGTGGGTAAGGATTTCCATCGATGTCTACTAGAAACGGTGGTGGCATCAGATGCGGCGCTTGTTGCGTTTGTTCATCCAAAACATGGTGATTGGAATCGCGAATGAGTGGACGGTAATCGGTATGGAAGAATTGTTCCGGGGGACACTAAATTTAAATAATAAAAAATAAAAATAAATAAATAAATAAACTTATTCGCATTGAAAATTAAAAATAAATCGAAACCTTTTTGTATTTCTCGTTCGAGCCGAATCCAAAAATACTTAGATGCCCATGAGAATCAGTCGAAGCAAACAGCGAGCCATCGGGAGAGAATTTACAGTCGAACACAGCACCATGTCCTTGTCCTTCGATATTATTAAAAAAACTTTTTATCAGAGATCCCGTGAATAAATCCCATAAAACTATTCGCCCATCATGCCCAGCACTGAGTAATAAACGAGGATTCTGAGGGTGAGTTTCCAACACATAAACATCATCATCGTGCCCCTGGAAAGAAAAAAAAAAAAACAAATTTTAAAAAATCAAACTGATAAATAAAAACTCAAAATTAAAACATACGTCTAAAATATACACTAATTCCCCTGCGTATGAATTCCAGACTTTTATCGTTGCGTCGTTAACAGCCGTGAAAACATAACGATCATCGCGAGACCATGCTACCATCGTCACTTTATATTTAGGAATCTTGTTATCGTCGTATTCATCTTCCGGTGTCCCAGGTAGTCGGGTAGACATCTTAAGTTGAATACTTTTCCATTCTTGCTTCTCGAATCTCCATACATTGGCTGTTCCATCTTTGCTTCCACTTATGATGCGATCCCCGTAATTTGATATTTGTATGCTGTCAACTCGATCCTTCAAAAAAATAAAGTAATATAAATAAAAGAATTTAATTAGAAAAAATAAAATAGTTTTTACAGTGTGGGCTTCAATTTCCAAAACTTTTTCCGGCCCGTTTTGTCCATACACATTATATACACGAACATGATGATCGGTGCTCCCAGTTGCCAGAAAAACACCTCCGGGACTGAATGATGAACATATCATTTGAGCTCCGGGTCGGTTTCGCTCTGTGAACTTCAGAGGCTTTAAACTATTGAGAAAATTCAATATTAATTAATTACTTATATTAAAAACCATAAACAAAAAAAAAATTTTACTCACTTGAATTGACACGTATGAACATTCCATTGCCAAAAACAGATACATCCATCACAACCAGTTGAGATTAAGTAACGATTTTCGTCTTTCGGACACGGGCAGAACTATTTCATGAAGAAAAAAAATTGAAAATATAAATAAATAAATCATTTGCTGATTATTTTTTGTGATATTTACTTGAAGTGACGTAACCATTCCCGTATGACCGACTAAAACTGCAACAGGTGCAATAGTTTTAATGCACCACACCCTGATAATCTTATCACAGCTTCCCGCAGCTAAAAGACTGTTTTCATAATTTACAGCCATGTCTGTAATTTCTGCCGAATGTCCGCGCAATGTGGCGAGCAATCGACCGTCGATGGCGCTCCATATTTTAACTAACAAATCATCAGCACCCTAAAACAAAAAAAAATTAATACTTTTATTATCAAACAAAATAAAATAAATCCTTACGGTGAAAATATAACGTCCCGTTCTATCGAACAAACAGCAATAAACTGAAGACAAATGCCCCAACATCCGGCAGTGCATATGTTTCTTACTGTACAAACTAATCGGCAGTGTACTAACGGGGTTAGCTGGTCCGCTTAATTCACGCGCAGTTGTCACATGGACTAAAAAAATAATTAAAAATAATTAAAAATTGATTTTTGTCATAATTTTTATATTTTTTTATATTTTACCTGTATTTGGTGGATGAACCAAATTCGGGGGAAGGGGAAGCGAACTCCCGAAGCGCAATGCAGTCACAAATGAATGTGAAACGTGTAATTTTTTCAGGTCTGGAAAATAAAATAGAAAAAAGTGTGAGTTTTTTGCTTGTATTTTTATTTTATAAAATTTTTAATACCATCTTTTGTTCGTAATAAAGACTGGCGACCGTTGCCCAGTAACGAGGCAACCCCCATAACGGTGGGTTTGACTTCTTTGTCCAAAATTGGACCGATTCTTTGGCATATTTTGAGCAGATGATCACCACCGACATGTCTGTATGTGTCAACCTAAATATTAATTTTAAAAATTAGAATTTTTATTCAATTAATTTTTTTTTTTTATTTAAATTTTTTTTTCTGAAAAAACCGTTGTATTTCGCGGTTTGGAATTTTCCCACTTTAATTTCAAATTTATTCAGTTAATTTCCTTGTAAATTTGTATTTTCCCTTCAGCTGTAAGTAAACAAGATAAACAAGAAAAAAAATGGAGACATTTTAATGAGCCAATGGCGTGCAGTTTCACATACAAACTAGACCGAAAGTAGTTCCAACTCCAAACACCGTTGTCATTGGTTAGATCGTAATACATCCTTGACGTCACACCCGATTAGGTCATGTTTCATATGCTAATGCACAATCCCCAGGAAGCTCGGGTTTTACGCGCTTTTACGCGTAAATGTGTAAATTTACACATTTACACCCAAAAAATACAAAAAACCCAACAAAACAACGCAAAACCCAACAAAACGCCCATTTCCTCCCGCAAAACCCCGATAAAACGCAAAAAATTAAAAAAACCCAAAAAAACGATAAAAAATGAAATTAATTTTCTTACTAATTCATCAAAACTTCTCGAATGTTCATTTCCGAGCCAATCGAGCCGTTTGGGCAAAAGCTGTGAAAAAATAAAAAAAATAGAAAATCAGATAAATCGCGAACAGACACAAAACGTATTCTAGACAGGAAGATCGTCGTAATGTTTTGATTGAACAGTCGACCACGTGGAGTCCACGAGGTTGAAAAGTCGGAGAAAATTTCCTACCTTGTGTTGCTCCAATTCCTCTCTGAGCGCCTGCAAACAAAGGGATATTTGAACACGCAAGCCAAATGGATACTGGAATCAAGGTAAAAAAGGTCAAACTATACCTGGGCAGCTCGGTTGCACTTGCCATTCGATAAATATTTGGCGATTAGAAAGTATAATTCTGCAATAAACAAGACGAGTGAGTCGCGCTTCAATCCCGGTTCGCTCCGTACCACTGGCCTGCTTCGACCTGGTTCAAACCGTCTTTCGTCCATCTAAACTTACCTAACTCGACCGTCGATTGGCTTTTCGATGAATCAGATTCTCCCGGCATGATGGTAGGAGCTTGGATACGCTTTTCATTAAGAGGTTTCTATCAAAATTCGTGTAAAATTCCCTTTCACAATAGTCGCCATTCCAACAGGAAATTTAGGGAGTCATGAATCACCTCCAACGACACACCGAGGAAGCTTTTCATGGGAGTCTATCTCTAGTGCCTAAGAAAATAGTACCCTACCGTTAGATGTTTAAACTGTATTATCTCATCGTCTTCTACCCTGTTTTTAGCATTTCCCGTGAGTATTGAGGTTTTTTGAGGGTTTAAACGTGGTTTTTCACCTCGGAGTTACGTTTTAGGTCGGTTTTAACTGGGTTTGGCGGATGGTTACCGCCACGCGTTGAAATCGGAAAATTGAATGTCTGCGCATGCGTGACGGACACGTTTTCTGTTTTCATCGGGCTTGGAAATATGGCCGCAGAGAAGGCGATATCAGTAACCGACTGCCGGTAAAACGAGGGAATTCAATTGCGATTGATAAAAGGCCACAATTTTTTTTCATAGGTAAGGGGATTAAAAGTGGACGAATTACGAAAGAAAAATTAAGAATGAGCGATTAATTTCTAAGGTAACGAGGATGTTAGTGATGAGTAAGTAAAAATTTTATAGCCATGATGTGTTCATCATCAAAATCTGATGCAATATGGATAGCAGAGCGTAAAAACACCTCACGGCCACTTTTTAAACACAAAAATCGACATTCAATCCCGAAAATTACCGAATTCCGTTGATTTTCTAATTTTTTTTTAATTCTCAATTTTATTTTAGAAACATGTCTTGGTTTCGTAACGAAAAACGCACTTGGTTGGAATGGTTTTGCATAAACGTCCTAAAAGCCGGTGAAATACCCAATCACGTCGCTCTCATCATGGATGGAAACAGAAGATTCGCGAACAAAAAGAAATTAAACAAAATCGAGGGACACATGCAAGGATTCGAGAAATTGGCCGAAACTTTAAATTGGTGTCGAGATTTCGGAATAAAAGAACTCACAGTATATGCATTCAGTATTGAAAATTTTAAAAGACCAAAGGACGAAGTGGACGCAATCATGGATTTAGCGAGGGAAAAATTCCGGCATTTACTACTAGAAAAGTAATGAAAGTACAGTACATAACAAAATTCAAATTTATTTTATCAAAAATTAATTTTTTCTTCTATTTTTTGATTTTCAGAGATAAAATTATGAGTTATAATGTCTGCATACGTTGTTTGGGAAATTTACATTTACTACCTCAGGATGTACAGGAATTAATATCGGAAATTGTAGAATTGTCGAAGGGAAATACAAAGTATAGTTTTTATTTAAAAATATTTAAATTTGTAAAAATTAAAATGTTAATATTTTTTTTTTTGTGCTCAGGTATGTCCTGAATGTTTGTTTTGCTTATACATCACGTGAAGAAATCACTAGCGCCATTAGGGAATTAGCAATTGGAGTTGAAAAAGGATTATTGAAGTCGAGGTTTCTTATTTTGAATTTGAAATTTGATGTTTTTCTAATGGAACTTTTGATGAAAAATTTTTTTTCTGTGTTTCAGTGATGTAAATGAAACGTTATTGGAAAAATGTCTTTACACAAATAAGTCAAAGCCTCCTAATTTAGTTATAAGGACTTCCGGTGAAGTTAGGTTAAGCGATTTCTTATTATGGCAAGTGAGTTTTATAAAAATAGAAATAAATAAACACAAAATTGATTTTTATTTTTATTAAATTTTTGGATTAGAGTTCATACTCGGTGTTAACGTTTGTTAAAGTGTTGTGGCCCGAGTTCACCTTCTGGCATCTAGCATTTGCAATTTTCTACTTTCAGCGGCAATTCAGATTAACGAAGGTAAACAAAAAAAAATTTTTTGTGGAGGTAAAGTTTTTAAAATTTTTTCTCTAAATTTCAGCCGTATGAAGAAAAAAGTCTTTTCGTGCGAGAAAAAATGGAGAATGAGAAACTGCGTGAAATTGCGATGCAAGAATGTGGGAAAAAGAATTCTCATGACAAAATATCATCGAACGATGTTGAAAATCATTTAAATGTGCTGCTAAAAGACCGCGAAGACAGAGTGAACTTATTTTTGCTTAATCTAGAAGAAAAACGTGACAATTTGATACGTGACTTTATCGATGAGAGGAAACTATGAAAGTTTTATACAGTAGTTAGTTAATAATTTTTGATTTTTTTTGGAATAAATTTAAGTTAGTACATAGAAAAAAGTTATTTGTGATGTACCTGAGAAATTATGATTGGCCAACAAGGGTTAAATGAAATTAACATTCCATTTTTAATTTTTCAAATTTTGAATAAAATGTCTTGATTGAATGTTTTTCGAGGAATTATTTTTCTATTGTACAAAGAGAAATTAAATTTGTTTAAAATAATTTCTAATGTTTATTCATGGTTTGGTTTTTTCCCTATTTTATTTATTTATCACTTCTCTTGATTGTGCAAGAGATTTAATCATCAATCAACATTCTGTGTGATCGTGATGATCTCATTCGACACAAGACACTACACAACTGTTATTTATTAAATTAAATTCTGCTGCCTCTCATTACATCATTACACGTGTGGTATATTGAATGAAATGACTGGGTAGTGTGTGTTATTAACTTTAAATTAAATAAACTCGATAAATTCCGTAAATTTCCTAAATATACTATAAATTGTTTCCACTTTCCACCGCTATATGGCGCCACGCGACGGCAGACAATCATTAAACGAAACCAAAACCACGATCGACTTGATTTGCACATGCTATATTGAATCGTCATCGTTATTGGCCGAGTCAGTGGCAGAAGCAGAAATAAGTTTTAAAATGTTTTAAATATTAGAATATTAATAATCGCAAACTGAACGTAAATATGGATCTTTTGGTTTCATCGCCCACACGACATCTGGCATTTAAAGAGATGTACAAGAAAAAGTTTTGATCAAATTTTTATTGAATAGAAAAACATTTGTGTTGATTACATCAGATTACATGCAGAATTCATTCGCTCGAATCATAGGTCATATTTACTCGCTGCGCAACTCTCACTCGAAGAAAATAATATTGAATACATAGAAAAAGGTATTTTATCGTTAGTTTTTTGATAAATTAAACCCACAACTTAATTTGCACTATATTTTATTCTCACAGAATCATGTCAATATTCCCAGAACTAAAATTAACGTGGCTGCAATCGGCAGCCATCAACATATTAAAAAGTGGCGATATTCCCAAGCACGTTGCCATAATTCTTGACGGAAACAGACGATTTGCCAAAAACAGACAAATGAAAGGCAGCGACGGCCACAAATTTGGATATAACAAATTTTTGGAACTGAAAAGTTGGGGTCTAATTTTCGGCATAAAAGACATCACTGTCTACACGTTCAGTATTGAGAATTTCAAGAGACCAAAGGAGGAAGTCGATGTCGTCATGGATTTGCATAGGAAATTGTGCAGAGGTTTCCTGAAGAGCAAGTGAGTCTTTGAAAAGAGCAAAAACTAAAATTTCAGTAAAAACTTTTTTATTTATTTTATAGGGATGAAATTATGAGAGATAATGTAGTGATACGGTTTTTTGGAAATATGACTTTATTGCCTAAAGATTTACAATTGCTCATATTGGAAGTGATGGAAATGACACGTGGAAATACTGGGTAATAGCTTTTTTTTAAAAATTTTGATGGAAATGTTACATGGGTGTATAACTTGTATTTTAGACTTGGATTGAATTTGTGTTTTCCATATACGTCACGAGAAGAGATCACGGATGCAGTGAGGGAACTCGCAATTGGAGTGAAGGAAGGCTTGTTGAAAGCCAGGTCAGTAAATCACCTTAAGGCCCAAGAGAAATTGAAGAATATCTTGTCAATCTTATAGACGCCTTTTCTAGCTATTTTGGTGTCAAGAAAACCACACCTACGTCCAACGAGCATGTGCATAACATGCGAAAGTGCCCAATATTTTCTTCCGTATCGCTTTGGCAAATTTTTTGCGTGCTTAAATTAAAGTTAGACGCCAAACTTTGGGTGCCCAATATAGTCATGCACGTGCTTACTGGACATAGGGAATAAATCAGACGAGCAATAAATTAGACGTCTTTCATACTTCACACCGACTAGTTGACTCTTTTCTCTCGCCTGCCTTTCCTCTCGCTTATGACGGTTCTAAGCAGTGGCGCATTTGGGCATTTTGGCGCCCTTAGGCAGTCATGTCCTAGGCGCCCCTTCCCCTGTCCAGATATTCCAAAAAAGCATTGGTGGATCCAGGAATTTTTCCGGTGAAAAAGGGGGAGCGGGGGGGGGGGGGAGAGGGTACCCCGAAAAGTTAATCAA
>JAQFZO010003013.1:0-10793 GCA_034695885.1 Geophilus flavus | reverse complement strand
ATTTAAGGCTCATATCTATCTTGTCTAATAAAAATAAGAGGTAAAAAAAAAAAAAATTTTTTTTTTCTTTTTTTTTAAATTTATTTATTTGGTGGGATTTTGGTCAAAAAATGTCCTTGGTACGGAGTAAAAGGCAAAACCGTGGCAGTTTTTTTTTTTTAATTAACAAACCTCATCTAAATTAAGATCTTTTAATTTGAATACAAATTAATTAATTTCTCTTTTTATCACGAGTTTTGTGGGGTCGGGAATGGAAAAAAAAAGTTTTGAAAATTTTTGCAGTAAAAAGCTTAAAATATATTTCCTCATCCCGCTCGAGCGACTCTGGGTGAAGCGGGTGAACCGAATCCGACCGAAAATTAGCCTGGTTTCTGGAACTCTGTGTTTCGGATGCAAATCGATGAACCATGCCTTAATGTCGCCTCGTTCGGGGAGGGAAACAATTCGAAAAAAAATAAATAAATAAACAAACAAACAAATAAACAAATAAAAAATAAGTGGGTGGGTCGTAGGGGAATGCACCTGGTCGAGGAAAACGTAACGACCGTTGCCACGGCAACCACCACCACCATCTCCGATCCGACCTTCCCCTCCTTCTGCTTGCAGCCCAGTAATGACCAACATCCGCCGGCAAAGGGAACTCCCCCTGCAGGCAACGACACTTGGGTTCCCTCGAAGAATGGATTCCCGAGAGGCCAACAGCCAGACGACTGCCCTGCCTCCCCCCCTCCTCTCCTCTCCTCTCCCCTCCCCTCCCCATCCCTTGGAGGGAAGACCAAAAACACCTTACCTTACTACATACGCTCACTCGCTCGAGTCACTCATTTTAATATTTGATTCAATGTGATGTCGTTTAATTCGTTTACGATGCTCACCCGAATAATTCGTTGGTTCGTCTTTAATTCGGAAATGATTTGGTTGCCATGAATTTCGAGAGTATCGAGTGTCAAATTTTTCTATTCAAATGCCTTTAAACGCGATATAAAGTAGTATTTTTTTCCCCTTCTTATTACTAATCCAAGCCTCTCTCCCCAGAGGCGCTGCAAAGCAAGATTGAAACACGATGCGAATGACGCCAACTCCGTTTGCCTGAAACTCACTCAAGTCTGGAAATGAAAACGAAGTTTAGAGTCGAGTCGCCTGCGATCGGTTACCGCTTTCGCCACTTTAGGACAAGTACACCACAGCCAATGTTATTTGAGAAGCCGGCGAGCACGAAAATCCTCTCGGTGCTTTATTTAAACATGCCGAAACACGCGACACAGATTTTACATAATCTCTGCACAGCGTCGACTCAAAATAACATCGTGTACGTTATTCCTGACATTTTATCTCGTTTTATTTTAATTGACAAATCATTTTCCCGATACTGCCCCATTTCACCACGTGGCGCCGCGCCCGCGCCTGCGCCACTTTTTCCATACACACGTTCTTCTTCGTCGACGACGACAGAGAAATTACGTTAATCGACCGTATCTTCGTATACACCGTCGGTTTTCTGGTGCCGTGTAAACAAATATCTCTACCTCAGACGACACAAAATTTCGGACGACACTGCGTCGTCTCCAATTTCAAAGACGCGAAAGACGAGAAGATGCGAAGCAAAAGAAAAAGTTTGCCCGCCTCCTTTTCCTCTTGCAAGATATCGAATTTCCAGTCACAACGACCAAAATAAATACCAGAAGAAAGAAAAAAAAGCAAAAATTTTTTTTTTCTTTTCTTCTTTTCTTACCCAAATCGGAATTTTATTTGTTGCATAAAAAAGGAATTTTTCATTGGGTGTCGGTCGGTCGGTCGGTCGGTCGGTCGGTCGGTCGGTCGGTCGGTCGGTCGAGAACGGATACTAGAGTTTCTAGCGCGACGTTGGAGGAATATGTTCTCGGATGATAAAAGTTAAACTGGTGCAGGGGGTCAGCGTCTGCCAAATCATCTCCCATCGGGAGAGGAGACGTGACAGGCGCGCAACCGCCAATCTTGCTCACTCTTTTCAAAGTCAAAGTTAAGCCTCGACACTGTCACTTGAATTTTATGCTTCGCTTCCACTACCCACATTTCCATTTACGCCGCATCCCTCGCATCCCTCGCGCCTTGTCGACTGTCATCAACGCATGCGTCATCACCACACGTGATGCCACTTAAACCGCATTGTGTTAACTCCATCTTTAGCCACAAATATTTACCCTAATGTTCACCCTGCTGACGGCCGTTTAACATTTTTCACCAACCGACAACAAAAAATTTTACCGCCATACCAAATATCGATCACATACGTGTCATTTCATTTGTCACATCTATAGCGTCGATGATCTTACATCCCACCAAATAATTCTCAAATTATAAATCTTTCCATCGCGATGACATCATCGAAGCAAAAAAAAAAAAAATTTTTTTCCCCCAAAAAATGCCACACTTTACAAGTTATTAATACAAACTTAAGTGAAATAAACGGAGCATACAATGAAGTGCATTATGTATCGCACGTGTGGGCTTAGGTTCAGCCGACAACATCGAATGACGACTATCGAGTTACGTGAAAACCAAGCTCTCATCACCTCCTATGTTATATCTATACGTTGGAGGATGCTATCGAATGACTCCTCCGCAGCTCTGCACTAATGAGACACCCAACACTTGGAAAATATCACATAACTACGTATATATATTTTATTATTCTACATTAGAAACGGCGAAAAATAACCCCGTATCGAAATACCAAACCAATTTTTTTTTTATTCATCCATTTCGATATTTTGTTTCAAAGACTTGCACAAAAAAAAACATCTTAGGCCTATTTTCTCTACTCAAATCATTGACATTTGATACTTTGTGAAAAACAAGCTTAAAAAAAAACAGGATCCCCTCAGCTAATAAACTGGTTATATCATTCGATACGAGTGAGATTTTTTTTCACTTTTTTTTTAAATTTATAATTTATTTTTATTTTTATTTTTATTTTTTTTTGTTGGAAATTTTCATTAAATAAATAAATAAATAAATTTTTTTTTTTCTTAACTGATTTAAAGCAAATCCATTTTGTGTCTTGGGTAAAGATCGATATTTTCTCCCCTATTTCCCATCCCTCGTTTCAAAAAAAAAAGTGATTTAGTGAATCATTTTTGCAAGTAAAATTTTTTTTTAGGGGGAAAAAAAGCATGAAAAAAAAAATCATCAGTTACAGACGTTTGTAGATACTTGATAATGATGGCGCCAATTTCTAATGACAAACACACCGTTTCACTGTCCTGCCCATATCCTCGCATGAGTTATGGCCCATCCCCGACACGACAGACGCAGCGGCCCGACACACCCACGCAGAGCATGAGTCCAGGAGAAATGGAGGAGGGGCAGTTCCAAGGAGGAACGCGCATGCCTATTATAGACGTTTGGGCGGCCAGAACAGAACGCATACACACACCAATGGATCGATCGAGGTGCTTTTGTTCACCCCAATTTTCTTTCGAGGAAAAAAAAAAATTATTTATTTATTTTTTTATTTTTTTATTTTTTTGGGTTTTTTGGTTTTTTGGTGAATTTTTTTTTCTGTTGTTGTGGTTTTGGGAATCCAAATTTATCCGTGTGCTGGAGGGAGAAACTTACCACATGGCCGTGATGCGCACTCGGTCATCCCTCACCCACTCGAGGGTGATATACGATTCCCACGTTAGTCACCTTTACGTATCAATCGTTTCTACACGTTACACCGACAAAAATATCGTATCGATTTTTTTTTTCTCGTTTATTTCGTACGATCATCGAGTTTTAGGATTCGCCACCCAGATGAAAACTCACACAAAAGTTGGATAAAATCATAAAAACTCGTTATGTAACGTCCAAACCCGATATTTACCACGGGGAAACTTTCTACGATTCTACGATTCTACGATCAAACACGTGTTTCGACTTTCGACTTTCGTGATGATGTCAAAAACCAAGTAAACAAAACATTTTCACGTGTTAAAAAAATAATAAAAAATTTAAAAAAAAAAATTTTTTTTGGTAATATGAATAAATGGGTGTGAATGTGGTTAAAAGTGAGCGTAATTCTAAAAATAATGTAATGAAAACAACAATTATATTTTTACCTTGATGTCGCTCTCATCCACTGGTTCTCGTTTGATGAGCGGCGGCGATGTCTCCTCCTTCTGCATTTCCTCCTCGTTCATGGCTGGCAAACTATCTGCGCTGGGAGCTTGTAAAATGGAGCTGCCTGAAAGTCGAGACAATAAAATATCGTCCGTATCTTATTTCCACAAGCAGAGACATGCTATCACATAGCAGCCACCATATTTTTTTCCTCTTACTTCCTGTTGCGCATGCGCCGAGCAATACTTGCAGACGAAAGAAAGCTTAGTGAGTGAAAACGAGAAAAGGGCGGACATGAGTTTTCATTTGGTGAAATGTTTTGATGCGTAGCGAGCGAATTTTTCACAACGCACTTTGTATAATGAGAAATCAATGATGCACACAATGAATTAATAATGTGCTCACACAGTACTAAAACGGTCATCCGGGAAATATGGAAAAGGATTGACTGAAATTCAATATTGTCACACCCAAAACTTTTTTTTTCACCGGTTTCAAAATATCTTTTTCTAACATCACCACGAAAAAAAAAAAATTTAAAAATAAATCAACGAATTTATTTTGTTTATTAAATTTTTTTTTTGTTTATTTATTTTTTTTAAAATTTGAATAACAAATGTTTTGTAATGGATTTAATCGAGTTTAATGACGAGGGATTGTTTATCCAGATGCTCCGCATGCGCAATCGGTTTTTTTCACGTGCTAATACACATCTAATTAGGTGACAAATCAGTCACAATCTAATTTAGACTATTAACCGAGGACTAAATCGATTTAGTAAGAAATCAACTTACTTCATTTCCTTGTGGAAGAGAACCGCTTCGTTTCATCTAATTAACCTTCGCAACTTCTTCTTCATGTCTTACTACCGAATACTCGAGTAAATGTACTATCGAATCCTGCAGTAAATAACAAGTTCACGCTGCTGAATCAAAGCACGAACTGCCAAGTCAAATGCATCGACCTTCCACTAAATTAGGCTTAAAGACATATGGCAGGCTTCTGGTTTTGCTCGAGTGACATCTAGTGGTCGGAGTTTTAACTAGCTTTTTTAAAAATCAAATTGGCGCCAATTTCTTCCGAGAGATTAGGGATTTCTCCATTTAAACTGAATACAAATATATGAAAACTTTAAAGTTTTCTAATTGATTTATCGGTTTTAGTGTTATTGGGAAATCCTTTATACATTCGATAAAATTCAAATTAAATCATGCGTTTAATTTTTTTTAACCAATTTTAACCAATTCCAGTTAGTAATAATAGTTTAGCCTAACCCCACTAAAAAAAAATTTTTTTTTTAATATTCTGAAATTTCACATGTGCAAAACTTGCTTTCAGTTTCCGAAATCTGCCACTAGGTGACCGTAGTGATTAGCGCCTCTCAAACACGAGATGATCACCAACCAAAACCGCATCCTAAAGATGAGTTGCTCAAATTTTGGAGGAAAAATTTGACGAAAATAAAAAGGAAACAAATTTCAGAGCGTTCACACTATTAATAAATCAAATCCCAATTATATAAAAAATATCCATAGCAACAAGATAAAACTAATCGCTATTATATACTCGAGAGGATTACCTCCTGATCGAAACACCTGATTCCCAAGAACATAAGAATTACTGTATTTCAAACTTATCTCTGATACAGTATCAGCAAGACTTGCACTGATAGTCACCCTCACTCACCTCGAAATGTCAACTAACTCTCTTTGGGATAAAGGTACAGTACGTACGTACAGTAACAACCATCAGAGACTGACTTGTGAGTGAGCAAAAAAGTTTGTTTAGTTCTAAAGTAGTCAGTTTGCAATTGATTTTGGAGCGAATCTTTAAAATTTATGAACTTTTGATTGGAATTGAGCACGAGTTTAGCAGGTGGTCGTTTAAGTTTTATTACTGTACTGTAGCTCACTCACATCAGCTTACTCCAGCTATCAAGCAGGCACTTAATTCAATTTCCGGACTTTATTCATTTTCTTATTTAGGTTTTCACTGCAGGATGCGTTTCGACGACATACTCAAGCACTTGGGCGACTTTGGCACTTACCAGAAAAGAATTTACTATCTGGTTTGCATTCCCATCGTTTTTTCCGCGTTCCACAAACTCATTTGGGTGTTTCTGGGGGCCGTCCCGCTCCACAGGTACGTACGTAAAAATACAAATACACTACGGTACGGTAGGTAGGTTATGTAATGACGTAGTAATTCACCCGCTTTTTAGATGTCTGACACCCCAAGATGATCTTTACGACCCGACTTACCACATGCCTAACGACGTTCTCAACAAGAGCATTCCATGGGACGAGAAGAATTTGCGATGGAGTCAGTGCGAAATATACAACGTGAAACAGACGGAAGATTATACTTACTGGTACGACGAGGGAGATTCTCTGGTATTCGGATGCGAAGCGACGGTTTTCGATCTCTCGCAGTACAAATCGACAGTCGTGACCGAGGTTTGTGTCAGTATGGAGTCAGTCGTAGTATTCTTTTTTGGAAAACTCTGCACCCACTACGGTATTGTATTGTCGGCAATAATTGACGCGAACGTGATGCACGTCACGCTCACGCTCACGCTCACGCGGCACTGCATTAATAAGTAAACGTCGACGCATTGTTTGGTCCAAGTTTTCCATTACAGATCATGTGTTACTTACTACGTAGTTACCTACTTGAGTTATATGGAATTTGTGTTGTTTTCAGTACGAGTTAGTGTGCAGTCGAAGTTGGTTGCGAGCGCTCGTGTATTCATTGTATTCGATCGGGGAAATGATGGGTGCGATGATGATTGGTAGTGCAGCTGACAGGTATGGAAAGAGATAAAATGATGGGGATGGAATCGAGCGAGCGAGCGACGAGCGAATCTTTTCAGACTCGGAAGGAAAAAGGTATTACTCGTTTGTCTCATCGGAGTGACGGCAGCGGGAGTGTTGGCCGGTACCATCAAATCGTTTTACGCGTTTCTCATCTTCAGGATTTTAGTCGGGTTTTGTGCGCAAGCGATCATCCTGTCCAGTTTCGTGCTAGGTGAGAGTGACGAGTGACGCAACGACTTATGACACTATAACTTTCTTCTCTTTTCTATAAAAGGGTTGGAGTTTGTCGGTCCATCTAAAAGAGTTTTCGCGGGAATGTTTTGCAATTATTACTTCGCCTTGGCTTACGTCATCATGGCAGCTCTCGCCTATTGGATTCGCGAGTGGGAGTATCTCCAAATAGCCGTTTCCTTGCCATCTCTCATACTTTGTATATGTTTGAAGTACGTACGGTATACAAATTACAAACGAATGTATATCTCAAACTGACCTCCCTGTTTCTAGATGGGTGCCGGAGTCGGCACGTTGGTTGATATCGGTCGGCAGAACGGAGGAAGCGCTCGCGATCATTCGTAAAGCGGCCAAAGTCAACAAAATCAAATTGCCTCCACTGTCCATCGAAAACGTTGGTCGATTTATAAAATAAATAAATAGATAAATAAATAAATAAATAAATAATAAATTAAAGAGAAAACTGGTTTCTTTTACAAGACTAAGAAAAACTAATATGTGTTTTAAAATGGCGTGAAAGAGAAAAACATTTCAAATTTATTGACTTTTAAAACACATTCCTCAGTCATGTACATTTTTAACACCAGGGTGCTAAATTGAAAGTGAAACTGAAACATTTTTGATCTGATATAGAAACTTTACAATCCACTCAAAAATTAAACCACAAACGTCAAAAAATTTGTAATTTTTACTCTTTTGCACCATTTTAAATTAATTTTTATCCTTTTAATATTACCTATCGGACAAAATCCCCCAAAAAATATATCCGGTCATCTCACACCACGTATAAATCTTCTTCGTCAATGAAATGAAACGATTTCTTTGGCACACTAAATTAAACTTAAAAAAAAAACAACATTTAATCTCAATCTCAATAATAATACTCCGTAATAAATAAAAAAATAGAGAAAAATACATACCTCGGTAACGATTCCATAAATCCTTTCGTCACTCGAATCGTACACCCACGAAGCACAATTCCTAGTCGAATTCCTTGACAAACTGTGATTGGACAGCAAAACCCCACTAACATTACCCACATGGTAAGTCGTACAAGGTTCCAATTGTGACATGAATAATTTTTGTGCAGCAATTTGATTATTTACATCCGGCTCGATGTAAACACTCGAGTTCGACGTGACCTCAAATGGGAATTTACATCTGCACGATATAAATAAATTGGCAATTTAGTTAAATTCTCATCATGGCTTCACCTTAGGCCTACCTGTAAGGAGGCGTGACCGTAATAAAGTCCCACAGCCATTTCTGCATGACGGGGAACGTGGCAGTGACTAAGAGGAAATAGTAAATTTTCTTCTGGTAACTCCCGAAATCACCGACGTCTTCAAACGCTTCGTCCAAACTACGCATGACGAAATGGAGAAACAAAAGGCACAATTTTCTTGCAGCCACAAGGATGAAACGACCTTTGCCTCATGTGATAACTTATTTAGATACGTGGAATCCAGAAGCGGAAAAGAAGCACTCATTTAATTTACGTGCAAAAATCACTTCGGCATACTGTATCACTAATTCTGGTATAGCACATTTTGAACGCGTGCCAAATTTTTTCTTCTTTCTTTCTCTCTCTCTCTCTCCTTCACTAGTTACGATGCTGCTAGTGACTTTGTCGGTGCGAGACTCGGATATTTTGGGTCGACTTCATTCCAGTCCATATTTTGATACGGATGTAGTAAACATCGGAGTGAAAATAACTTTGATAAGTCACCTGTTTCTATCTTACGACGTTTGCTTCGATGATAAAAACCGCATTAAAATGGTTTTTTAGATGTTTTTCACCCTCGGGTTTTATCTGTGATGGTGATGAAGTTTGTACACTTCACTTGGCTTCCGACTATCCATTTGGCAACGGGCACGAGTTCGTAACTGGTTTTGCTCGGCCCCTGGAGATGTCATTTTAAGAACGTCATTTATACTCTTGGACTTTTTTTTTTTTTTCCTTCCTTTGGCTTTTGGCTGGTGATTATTATCGCATTTATCCTTGAAACTTTGCGCTCGCTTTTATATTTACCAACTTGTTGTTTAATGTTGTTTTTATCGGTGAAATTATTACGTAAAAACATTTTTCAGATTCGAGGGTCATTCGTGTGTGTTTTGGGATGAAGGAAAAATTTTAATCGTTGTGTGTCAGGTAAGTGTGAAATAGGCCTAATTTGTATTTTTATTTCTTTTTCATGTGCAGTATATATAAGTCATTGTCGCCAGATATAAAACAATTTTTGTGAGCTCAAAAATTCGCTAATATAAGTCATAAACATAATTTTGAGTTTTTTTGCAAAGTCTCTAATATACCTACGATAGCTTTATAACAATAAAATATCACTTATCTCATAAAATAAGGTTACCGTACAATTGATTTGTATTTAAATTGTTTGCAGTATTGCATTGCACGGCATAAAATTCATCTAAAACAATTTAAAATCTAATATTTTTTCTATTTTGATATTGATATTAATTTGAATGACTGTAAATGGTAAGCTTTCCAGCAAAGCAAACAAGGAATAAAATACAACTTATTTTATTTATGGTTTACAGTATCATAATTTATATACCGTACGGTACAGAAATTTTTTTCATTGGAGTGTTTCGAGTTCCTTACCGTCTCCATTTTGCTTATGGTGACTCTTATTTTTTCTTATGCTGAAATAATGTACCGGTACCATAACTAATTATCATCGATTTCGTCGATTCCAACACAAACAAATTTCACCTTATATTTTCTGCGTCTTCCAGTGTTTCCGGCATGCGTTTGCCCTTAGTTTCGGGCAAACACAGGATGAGAAATCCCGAAGAACAGGACATGGCACCCAAGATGATCAAGGGCAAAGGTTTCCAGTAATCGGCCTAAATTCACAAAAAATGCATCAAAATTGTTACCTACTAGTATAAAATTAATTTTTCTTTTTCTTTTATACGAGCAAAATGATGAACGATGTGACGATATTGCCGACTCTCGACCCCATCGAATTCACACCCAACGCTGCATTTCGGATTCCTGTCGGGTACAATTCGGCAGCCATGACGAAAATCACGGCATAGGAAGCCGTGATTCCAAATTTACCCAGCATTGCCATTGTGATTGTCAATTTAACCATTTCTAAAATACAGTAGGTCGATTCGAATAGTTAAAATCGATCGAATTATAGGTATTTCTTTTATAAGAGATTTACTACTCACCGATGGGAACGAAGAGCGTGGCCATCAAACAAATGCCTCCAACCATCATGCAAGTGCAAATCAAGAATCTTCTGCCGAGGTAATCCATCGTAAAAAGACACAATGTGTAGGCGGGAAACTCGACTAAAGCAGCGATTAAAAAATTCAAATAATCATTTCCACCCAAGTTAGAAGTGTTGAGGGAAAGTCCATAATACACCGAACTGTTTACAAACCTAAGGAAATAAAATTAAAATTAAAATTAAAATTAAAAAAGTGAAGTTTTACGCCGAATGTTTGTTTACGACACCGACCAGCCGTAAGTGACAACTAAAACAGTCGTTCGAATCGACCTGTTCCTTATCAAATCGAAATGCGTTGCTTTCTTCTGAGTATTCTGATCCAAAGATGTCTGAAAATGAATTTCATTTATTTATTTATTTATTTATTTATTTATTTATTTATTTATTTATTTATCTATTTATT